>JAJOOO010006426.1:0-62226 GCA_029582685.1 Solanum piurae
TTGTAAATGAGCTTGGCTCTTGTTCTATGATGTCATTTTGAAATGGTTTGCCCTTAGTCCCTATTTCCTGTTAATTAATGTTGAATGTACTTCCGCGATCGATGAAGTGTGATGACAAGTTTGAGAGGCTTGTTTGGGGTTCCTTCGGGTTCCTCATTCGCCATGTCACGTCTAGGCCCTAGGCTTGGGTCGTGACATATACCTTCCATGAAATCAGCCATGGGTAGCATGAAATCAAGAAATTAAGAGTAAACCCACATTGGATTCAACTTCAATGTATAAAATTCATACTCTAAATTTGAAAACCTCAAAAGCTAGAATAGTATTCTTCAAAGTTAAAGTGTTCTCAGAATTTCTCTAACTCTCCAAAAAAAACTTTCCAAACTCTCGCTAATCAACAAAACCTTTCTTAAAAATTGTATCCTTTGGGCTATATATACTTTCCCAAAATTAGGCCCAAAAAACCACCATGCGACGGACTCGGTGACATTAGTTGGGTCCACTAAACTGATTCAGTGAATTACCTTTTACTCCTAAGCTCGCCTTATGATGCTCTAGTCTTCTAGCATTTGAATCTCAGTTGGCGAATTCGATTGATTCAGCCTTTCACGTTCGGTGAATCAACGAATACCACCTTGGTTTGCCTTTTGAGCATTATTTTTTTTACTAAACATTTTCTCTTTGGGAGATGTGCATCGTTACTACCTTTATCACTTAATTCATCACCTTCTCTACTGGATTCCACCAACCTTCTTTTGTAGACATAAGTGTTATGCATTTTTTATTGGGTGAGGTCGTGCTTAGGTCATGATCCACCTTGCATGTTAGGTAATAAACTATGTTATCTTTTCACTTATTTTAGTATTTTCTCTATTCTTTCAAACATCACTCCTTGCCTTGTCCAATTACCTTCATAGATGCAAATAATCAATATTCTATTAGAAAAGGACTAAGTAAGGCATTGGGGAAACTAATTATCAAGCTAAATTGACCTTAAATTAGTTTAAATCTAAAAATTATATATTAGTACTCCTACTTGGAGATGGGAAGATTTGACTATTGACTTCTTATTTGTTTACCCCGCACCTGATTGCAACATGACTCGATTTGGGTTATAGTGGATTTTCTGATTAAGTCTGCTCATTTCATTCCTATCAAGGTTTCATATTCAACCGAAGATTAAGCTAATTTTTATATAAGTGAGATGATTAGGTTACATGGAGTGCCCCTATCCATCATCTCTGATTCTGGTACCCAATTCACTTCTCAATTCTGGAAGTCTTTCCAAAAATGTATTGGTACCCGTGTCAAGCTTAGTAAGGCCTTCCATCCTCAAATCGATGGACAAGTGGATCGTAGTAGCCAAACATTGGAAGATAGTTTTAGATATTGTGTGATTGATTTCGAAGGTAATTCGAATGATCACTTGGATTTAATTGAGGTTTCATATAATAATAGCTATCATTCGAGTATTGGTATAACTCTATCTGTGTATCTTTATTGTAGAAGGTTTAGATCTCCTATAGGTTAGTTTGAAATTGGTGAGGTTGAATTTATAGGTCCCGAGTTGGTACAAGAGGATATGGAAAAAGTTTGTCTTATTAGGGTAAGGTTAAAATTGGCTCAAAGTTGATAAGAGTCCTATGCCAATGTTAGCAGATGGGATCATGAGTTTGATATTGATTATTGGGTTTACTTTAAAATTTCACCTATGAACGGTATCATGAAATTTTGCAGGAAAGTGAAGCTTAGTCCCTGTTATGCTTGTCCTTATCAAGTATTAAGGCGTATCAACAAAGATGCTTATGAACATGATTTTCCTAATGATTTAGCATTGGTATATCCATTTTTCCATTTGTGCTTATTGATGAAGTGTATTGGAAATCCGACATTTGTAGTACTATTAAAGAACCTTGGGTTAAAATAAAAGGCTTTCTTATAAAGAGGTTTTTGTTGATATTTTTGACCAGTAAGTATGAAAGTTGAGAAATATGGAAGTTGAATCCATAAAGGTTTTGTGGAGGAATCAAATAGTTGAGGGTGGTACTTGGGAGGCCGAGGACAATATGATGTCCCGATACCTCATGTCTTTCCCTCCGATTCTACTCTAGCTTGACGTATGTAGTTCCTCATTGTTCATTCTTGTGGATTGATGTATTCCTTATTCTTACATTTCATTATGCATGCATGTATATTTTATGGAGTAATGTTTTAAGGTATAATATAGCTTTGATTTGATTTCCTTTTTGATTATGTGCATTTTTGTGGTTGCATTCATGGTGGGATATTAAATCTCTTCCCCTACCCTTTTATGTTGCCTTAAGTCTAATTCAAGGAAGAATGTTCCCAAGGGGGAAATACTGTAACACCTCAGATTTCAAAAAGGAAAAGCCTAAATTTAATTGTAGCATCAGGTTCAGGTATACGAGACCAATCTTTGATCTTTAGGACTATCTACAAGTAATAGACATGTCTCGTCGAAAGGAAGAGAATAATTTTTAAAATTAAATCGTAGTACTTCTTTCTATATTTCATCAGGATCACCCGTCATAGGTTGGTCCAAGACTTAGTGAAATTTTAAGGTCAAAGTTGAGTTATATGGTTTGATTCTACGGATCGTAGGAAGTCTTATGGGCTGTAGAAGGGTTCCTTTAATGTTGGCCAAAATTCAGGGCTTCTGAACTTTTCTACGAAATACATGTACTGTTTGTAGAAGGTCCTACAGACCGTATGTCCAAATCGTAGAGGAGTTCGGCAACTAATTTTTATAGGGGCTTTTGGGTCTTTTCCTAAATATTGTAAGCCTATACCATGCCATGTTTTCCTCTACCCTAAGCCTCATATAATGCTTTTAGGTCTTAAAACATCCCACTTCAAACCCATTATCCAAATTCCACAAAACCCTACCAAAATCATTCTTCTAAATTCCTTCCCAACTTTAGGAAGAAAAAGAAGCCAAGGTTCATTCAAGGGAATCAATTCACTATTCATCTTGAGCATTGAGTAGTAAGGAACGTGGGTATTCACCTAGGGACTCCATTCCTCAATGGATCCCCAAGGTTTTAAATTTTCAATTGATGAAATTAGGTTTCTTTCTAATTCTATATTTGTTTTATCCAATTATGATTTTTATTACTGATTAAGTCTTTTAATGCATGAGTGAATGTTAATAAATAAAATTTAGTTGAAAATATAAGGACCCATGCATGATTCATGGTTTTTTAATTATGAACCTATGATGCATCCATGAACTTATGAAATATTTAAGATTATGCATGCCTTATAAGAATGATGTTTAAGATTATAGGGTGATTTTAGATGAAATTATCAATTTTGTTGTGAAAGGTTTTATCCCATACGAATATGATCATGATTCTGAAAGGTATTTCTAACATAAAGATTCACATTGGTGAAAGTTTTTCCCATCATTGTTTAATTATGTTTATGGATAAATTCAATGTTTTTATTTAAAAGATGTGGATTAGTATTGATCATTGCCTTTATGTTATAATGATATTTGATTTATCATTTATTCCGTTGAGATTTGGACTTTGCACCAAGAAGGCTTGGAGGTGGAGACTCAAATAAAGTAGTCTTTAGTAGCAACCTCTAGTCTCTAAATCCTTGCCCCCGTAGGATTGTCTTAATTGACCTAGCTAGTGGATCCACTTTAGCAAAAGAAGATGTGTATAGATTAGACCTTGAAAAGTAGAATCTCCTTCTTTCGGTATTAGGGATATGCTTGATTATATGATATAGCTCTCATTGTCTTATTGTCAGTTAAAGATAATATCCCACAAAATGATTATGTTTCTTCAAAGCTTTCTTATGTCTCTTATTTTAAATGCATTCACCATATCTTATGATTTACCTGTTGTTGCTTTTTTAAGCAATTAAATATTAAAATTTTGGTCATGCATAACATGTTTTAAGTTATTCATTCTACCGAATTTCCAACCGGGACTGATAATCCCAGATGATGCCAAAAAAATGATTTCAATGTATATTGTATTCATATTGCCTCATACTTAGTACATTCCATATACTATTGCATACTTGTTCCTACATTGTTTCACTAATGTAAAGTCGGATGGTCCTACCTCTCACACTTGTGACTAGTTGATCTGTTGAAACCCAAGGATTGGTGATTCCTCATATTTCGAGGACCTAGACACTTTTATTGCTTTCTTACTTTCCCTTTAAAGACGTTTTGTGTGAAGTATAGTCTAAGTCCCAATCACTTCTATTGAATTATTAAATGGCTTGTTGAGACTTATGTTAGACTTCCACTTTTGTCAAACTCTTTTATGATATAAAGACTGTTTCTTTGAAATATTTATTTATATTATCTTGTATGATGAATACTAAGTGGCTTGTGTAGGGCCTCTCGCGGTTTTCTATGCTATGTCATGTCTAGGGTGTACTTTTTATTGTGACAAACATTCTATTCAGAGAACAAGGCTTAGAAAGGTCATAGGATGTCTCATAAGCCAGGTTGACTAGATTTTTTTTCATGAGCGTGAAACGCACCACATTTATTAATAGGAAGCTAAAAGGCGTTTAGGAAATTCCACTTCTATTATAACTCTAAATTCATTTGATAGGGCTGAACTCTATATTTATTTCTCTTAATCCTAATCTGATACTTTTCAGGATATGGCCCATCGAAGAGCATACGCGAGTAGGAATGCGAATGATAATGTGGAACAAGAAGCTTCTCAAGTTTCGGCCAACCCTTTGGTTGAGCAAGTGAACAAAGTGGAGTTCCGAGATGCTTTTCAGGTTTTTACCCAAGCTATGATGGCTCATGAAAATAAGGGGGTTGTGGTTCCTATGAACCCAAATATTAGTACGATGATAACTAGAATGAGGAACTTCACTAGCCTGAATCCACTGTAATTTCATAGTTCTAAGGTGGAGGAAGATTCTTAAAAGTTCATTTATGAGGTGTATAAGGTTTTAATGATCATGGGAGTGACATTGGTGGAAAAGGTGTAATTAGACGCTTATCAACATTAGGATGTTGGTCAATTTTTGTTCAATAAATGGGGGGAAGAGAGGGGGTTTATTTGGGTCCGTTTGTTTGGGGAAAAGTTTGAGGTTTCGTTCTTTGATAAGTTCTTTCCCCTTTAGATGCGGGAGACAAATGTAGTTGATTTTTTCACCATCGTCAATATAATATGAGTTTGAAGGAGTATGCATTGAAATTTATTGAATTGCCTAGGTATGCTACTACTATGGTGCCGACTCTAGGGGAATGATGAGTAAGTTTGTTTTGGTTGTGTCTGAAATAGTGGTAAAGGAATGACGTGCCGCCATGCTTATTAATGAAATAAATATTTCTTGTTTAATGATGAATGATCAAAAAATCGGTGATGGTAACTTTTCACATCCATGGTCTAATGGACATGGTTGATCAAAATTTCGATAAAGATTTTCCAGTCAAGGTCCCTCAAATTCTCTGTCTCCTATGTTCAACAAAAGAAAGGGTGTCTAACCCTAAAATTCAAGGAGGAAATGGTGGAAGAAATCAATCTTTGGTTCCCTCATGCAAAAAGTGTGGCAAGAGTCAGTCGGGAAAATTCTTTGTGGGTATGTATAATTGATTTTTTGTCGTAAGAGTGGAAACCATTTTAGGTATTTGGCATCTAGAATTTATGAGTGTAACGATTATAGGAGAGCTTCGCTTAGTAGTTCGGGTTCAAATTCTCCAAAATAAAAAATATTTTATGCACTTCAAACACGACATGATCAAGAGGATTCTCTCGATGTGGCTGCTAGTATGTTAAATGTTTTTCATCTTTATGTTTATGCTTTGGTTGATCCCGGTGCTAACTTGTCTTATTTGACGCCATATTTTGTCTCTGAGATTTGATGTTTCTCTGAATGTGTTGTCAGATCCTTTCTCAATTTCTACTCCTATTGATGAATCTATTGTGGTTATGAAAGTCTATTGAAATTGTCCCATTTCCTTACCTTATATAGTAACTTGTAGAGCTTTATATGTTGGATTTTCATGTTATTTTTGGTATCAACTGTATACATTCTTATTATGAATCTGTTGATTGTAGAACCCAAGTTGTTAAGTTTCTGTTTCCAAATAAAATCGTCCTAAAGTTGAAAGGGGGAAATTCTATGCCTAAGGATCAGTTTGTTTCTTCTCTTAAAGCTACGTAAATTATTTATAAGGATTTCATATATCATCTTGTTTGGGTTGGGGATATGGATTCTGAAACTCCTATTCATGAGTTGGTCCCCATTATAAATGAGTTTCTGTATGTGTTTCCCAATGATCTACCATGTATTCCTTCTGAAAGGGAAATATACTTCGGTACTAACCTTCTCCTAGATACGCAACCATTCTCTATTCATCCTTACTGCTTGTTTTTGATAGAACATAAGGAATCGAAGGATAAATTGAAATACTTGTTTAATAAGGGTTTGTAACACCTCAGATTCGAGAAAGGCTAGAAATGATTCAAGTGGGAAACGTAAAAGCCCAAAAAAAATGGACCATGGAACCCTCAACAGAACCCTAGACGGGCCGTGAAGGGGACCACGGTCTGTTGAGGGGCTCGTGGTAGGTTCCAAAACTTTCCCCAAATAGTCTCCCTCCCACGGACCCCTAGACAGGTCGTGAAGAGGGAGAGAGGCCGTAAAAGTGGTCTTCAAGTGGGTCAAGTAGGTAGGGGTTCTGCCCTAGCCACTGGTTAAGGTCCACAGGCATCAAAACAGCCCGTCAAGCCCCACATGGACCGTGAAGTCGTACGTAAAGGGTTTTTATCAGGCTTAGAGTTTAGGGTGAACTTCAAACGATCATATATTTTAGAAAAAAATGAATTAGGTAGCCCATCACCTATCAAATTAAAGATCTCAGAGTCCTCTTTTCAACACCACCGAGTTTTCCTAATTTCAAGTTTGGAGTAAAAAGTTATGCCAAAAATTGAAACACCCTGTTAGGCAGGATTTCTTTACGACCTGTTTCACAGGCCGTGGTGGTCATGACAACCCGTTTTTGCTTTCAAGTGAGCTAATTCGGCAGTTTTAAGTCAGGGATAGTTGGTCTTTTCCCGATTGGTTTAACTCAATACTACGTCATTTTGCCTTCTACCCAGAGCCCTATATATTGATTTTAAACACCCAATTCATTCTCTTAAATTCTCAAAAGAAGATCAAGCTCTTCTTCTCAAATATTTCTCTCTCAAGAAGTTGAAGAAGAAATCTAGGGTTTCAAGGTCATGCCTCCAAATCCTCCATTGCTTCAAAGCTTTTAGCATCAAGGTATGATAGTTTTATCCAAGGAGCCTTTTTCTCCATGGAGTTTCCAAATTCACCAGTTTTATAAAGATAGATTCCCCAATCAATTTAGAATTTTCTTCAATTGGAGTGAGTTCTTTTCAATATTTATATATTTGATTGACTTATGAATTTTTATGCATTATTATAAGTAATTGCATGTTTTAAGTTAATCTCACATGAACCCATGCATAACCCATGTTTTTTAAGCTATGTTGTTATAATGTGGGTCTTGAACTATGAAAAATGAATTTATGAAAATATGCATGTCTTCTCTTTATGAAATTGACGTAACTGAATTTGAAGATGCTTTGACTTTGAAAACATGATGAAACTTATGAAATATTGAAAAGAAAGCATCTTCATGAAACTATGTTTATGATTAAAGAAAGCTTATAGATGAGATTGTCTATATGTTCTATGAAGCTTGGCCACATGACATGAATGACATATAAATTTGCCCTCATTGATTTTTGGGGTATTTTCTTAAATTAGGCCTTGATTAGTTTGGTATCCGTATATTCCATCAGTGATTATAGGTCATGATTTCAAAACTATTTCCATTAGTATTAGGGGCATCTCTATCATGTAGTGAATGAGTACGGGCCTTAGAAGCTATTAAGAAAATATCATGAATGGTGAAAGGTTTTCTATCGCATGGTCTAAGGAGATATCCTACGATAAGGAATGTGGCGACTACCCATGTCTCTTAGCACCGAGAGGATATTGAGATGGAAGCTCTTTCGTGTTGAGGTCGGATTTCTAGTAGCAATCTCCTTATCCCTTACCTATGTGCCCCCATAGGATGATGGTCTAGATAGACATTAGCTAGTGTATCTACTTTATCAATGATTCATGGTTCTACCTTTGAAAGTAGGACAACCTTTTCGGCGTTAGAGACACCAGGGGATTATGTTATAGCTAACATGGTTTTTATAACAGTTAAGGCTAATTCCCACAATAATAAACTAAGGCTACTTTAAGAAGTATCTCACATGTGTTCAAATATGATTTTACTTGCATTATTGGTCATGATTACGTTTTATGTTTTCTAACCTTTTTATTTTATGTTTTAACTTGGTCTTTGCATATCATGAAAATGTACTTTTTAGCATAATTTCATACTTTTATGCATGGCTATCTACTTAGTGCGTTTTTGTACTAAAGTATACTCTTGCCAACATTTCTTATCCTAAAATGTAGGGTCCGACGATTTCTATTCGCACCTCTGTGGCTAGGATCTCTTAGTAGTTGAAGATTGAAGATTTGTGAGGCCTCATATTTCGTGGACCAAGCCTTTATTTCATTATGTATTTTCATTTTAGTTTTGAACATAATGTACTTGCTACACCCTGATAAACTCTTATGTACTAGATGGGTTTGAGACGATGCTTAGACTTCCACTTTTCTCTAATAAATTTTTTTATATGTTGAAATTGTCTTTTAAATCTTTTAATTTCTATGATCTTGTATGATCCATGCTAAGTGGCTTGTACGGGGAATTTCGGGGTCTTTTACGCCATGTCACGTCTAGGGTGCACTTTGGGTCGTAGCAAACTTGATATTCAGAGCACAAGGTTTAGAAAGGTCCTAGGATGTCTCATAACCCACATTTCATGCATTTTCCCATGCTATGATGGCTTAAGAAAATATAGAGGTTGTGCCTCCCATGAACCCAAGGGTGGGTACGACAGTAACAAGGATGAGAGAATTTATTAGAATGAATCCTCTAGAATTTCATGGGTCTAATGTTGAGGGAGATCCTCAAGAGTTCATTGATGATGTGTATACGGTGTTCATGATAATGGGAGTGATGCCAGTGGAAAATGCGAAATTGGCAGCTTATTTACTTAAGGGTGTTGCTCAAGTTTGGTTCAACTAATGGAAAGAAAAGAGGGCAGTAGATGAAGGTCCTCTTGATTGGGAGAAATTTATGGTTGCTTTTCATGATAGGTTCGTTCCCTTTGAGATGAGGGAGGCAAAGGTACTTGAGTTCATTAACCTTCACCAAGGAGATATGAGTGTGAAGGAGTATTCTTTGAAATTTACAAAATTGTCTAGATATACTCCAATTGTGGTTGCCGATCCAAGGGCAAGGATGAGTAAGTTATTGACGGGAGCTTCCTTCTTAGTGGTGAAAGAATACCTAACCGCCATGCTTGTTAAGGAAATTTATGTTTCTCGTTTGATGGTTCATGCAAAACAAATAGAAGAAGAAATTCTTAAGGGGAAAACTAAGGATTCAAAGAGGGAAAAAGGGATGATGGTGAGTCTTCACATTCAAGGTCCGATGGAGGAAATCGTTCTCAAGGTAAGGGTTGTAGTGAGCAAATGTGGCCCAGTGTAGAGTGTGTGGGAGAATACACAAGGGTAAATGTCTAGCCGGTTATAATGCTTACCTTTATTATGGTAAGGTGGATCATAAAATAAGGAATTGTCCTACGGTTGCTAAGAATGAGAGAGATAATCATCAACGGGCTCAACCCTACCTTTCATTCGGGCCTAGTGGTGGGCCGAAATAAGATAGGTTATATGCTCTTCATACTCAACTACATCATGAGGGTTCCCCGGATGCGGTAGTTGGTAAGTTATGGTCTTTTAGTTTGTGGTTATGTATTTCTCAATGTTGAGTGTTTCATTAGATATGGTAAGACCCCATGTATGGAGATTGTGTTTGAAGTACTCCTTGAAATCCTTGTGGAATTTTTTTAAGAGTTTACTTGTAAATGGTTATTGGTTGTTAAGACTTTGGTGTTATGTTTGGGTTGAGGGAGATGTATTTGAAAAGACTGGTAGGGTTTGCTCCCAAGGGGGAGATAGTGTGCTTCATGGTAGGTACGTGAGTAGAACTATGTTGGTTTTGGAAGAGTTCCATGTTATGGTTTGGTGTGTGAAAGTTCGAAGGCGATGTGATGTCTTCGTATCCCTATATCTTTCCTTTATCTTCGATTCTAGCTTGAGGTCTTAGCCCTCTTGGTTCACTCTTTAGGATTCATGTGTCTTAGTGATCCTCATGATTTCTCATGCATTCATGCTCATGGAAAATTTGATTTTCAAAAATTTGATTTAGTTAAATAATTGATTGATTCTTATGAGTCACATATAGACCTTAGCAAATGATGTTTTGAATATGCTTTAGCTTGGAGTTGAAATTTCCTCCTCAAATATGTTCATTTATGTGATTGCATTCATTATTGGCTGCTAGGTCTAGTTCCTATTTTACATATGATGTTTTTAACATGTTTTAGCTTGGAGTCAATATTCCTCCTTTGTTATGTGAACTTTGATGAAGTTGCATTGATGATTGGGTAGTTAGTTTCTCTCTTACTCTTTTAGTGCTAGTTTGAATTCCATTCTAGGATGAAAGATACCAAGGGGGAGATATTGTAACACCTCAAATACGAGAAAGGCTAGAAATGGGTTAAGTGGGAAACTTACAACCCCCCAAAAAGTGGACCATGGAACCCTCTACGGAGCCCTAGACGGGCCGTGAAGGGGACCACAGTTCCTTGAGTGATAGGTTTCCAAAACTTACCACAAGCAGGCTCCCTCCCACGGACCTTTATATGGATTGTAAAAAGAGAGAGGGACCGTCAAAGTGGTATTTAAGTGGGTCAAGTAAGTAGGGGTTCTCCAATAGCCACTGGTCAAGGACCACGGGTATCAAAATGGCCCGTGAAGCCCCACATGAATCGTGAAGTTGTCCGTGAAGGGTTTTTATCAAACTTAGAGTTTAGGGTCAACTTTAAATGATCATATCATTTAGCACAAAACGAATTAGGTGGTCCATGGCCTATCAAATTAAATATCTCTGAGTCTTCTTTCCAACGCCACCAAGTTTGCCTAATTCCATGTTTGGAGTAAAAGGTTGTGCCCAAAATAGTAACATCCTCTGAGGTAGGATTTCTTCACAACCTATTTGACGGGCCATGGTGGACATGACGACCTGTTTTAGCTTTCTAGTTAGCCAATTTGGCAGTTTTTAAGTCAAGGTTTGTTGGGTCTTTTCCCAATTATTTTTACTCAATACTACATCATTTTTCCTTCTACCCAAAGCCCTATTTAATGATTTTAAACCCTTAAATAACCTTCACTCAATTCATTCTCTTAAATTCTCAAAAGAAGATCAAGCTCTTCTTCTCAAATATTTCTCTCTCTAGAAGTTGAAGAATAAAGCTAGGGTTTCAAGATCAAGCCTCCAAATCCTCCATTGCTTCCAAGCTTTTGGCATCAAGGACTGATAGTTTTCATCCATGGAGCCCTTTCCTCCATGGAGTTCCCAAATACTCCAAATTTGTAAATAGATTCTCCAATCAAGTTAAGGATTTTATCAATTGTCATAGGTTCCTTTCAATGTTGATTTATTTGATTGATTTATGAACTTTTACACATGAATTGAAGTAAATGCATGTTTTAAGTTAATCTCCCATGTACCCATGCATAACCCATGTTTTCTAAGATATGTTGTTATAATGTGGGTCTTGTATTATGAAAAATGAATTTATGAAAATATGCATGTCTTCTCTTTATGAAATTGATGTAAAATAATTTGAAGATGCTTTGACTTTGAATACATGATGAAGCTTATAAATTATTGAAAAGAAAGCATGTTCATGAAAGTATATTTATGACTCAAGAAAGCTTACAGATGAGACTGTCTATATGTTCTATGAATCTTGGCCACATGACATGAATGACATATAGATTTTCCCTCAATGCTTTTCGGGATATGCAATCAACGATTATAGGCCACGATTTCAAAACTATTTCCATTAGTATTTGGGGCATCTCTAGAATGAAGTGAATGACTATGGGCCTTAGAAGCTATTATGAAAATTTCATGGACGGTGATAGGTTTCTAACGCATGGTCTAAGCAGGTATCCTATGATAAGGTATGTGGCGACTTCCCATGTCTCTTAACAATAAGATAAGTCAAGACTTAATAACTACTACATGAGATTTATGCTTAGCACCGAGAGGATATTGAAATGGAAAGTCTTCCATGTTGAGGTTGGGTTTCTAATAGCAATCTCTTTATCCCTTACCTATGTGACCCCATAGGATGATGTTCTTGATAGACATTAGCTAATGGATCCCCTTTAGCTCATATTTATGGTTCTACCTTGGAAAGTAGGACAACCCTTTTCGGTGTGGGAGACACTGAGGCATCATGTCATAGCTCACATGGTCGCTATGCAGGTTAAGGATAAATTCCACAATAATTAACTATGGTTACTTCAAGAAGTATCTCACATGTGGTCAAAGATGATTTTACCTGCATTGGTCATGATTACGTTTTATGTTTTCTAACCCTATTATCATATGTTTTAACTTGGTCTTTCCATATCATTAGAATGTCCTTTTTAGCATGATTACATACTTTTATAAATGGCTATCATCCTTAGTGCATTTTTGTACTAACGCATAGTCTTGCCTACATTTCTTATCCTAAAATGTAGGGTCTGACGATTCTGAATCGCACCTCCTTAGCTAGGATCTCTTAGTAGTTGAAAATTTAAGATTGGCGAAGCCTCATATTTTAAGGAACAAGCCTTTATTTCATTATGTCTTTTCATTTTATATTTGAACTTGATGTACGGGCTACGCCCCAATAAACTCTTATGTACTATATGGCTTTGACGTGATGTTTTGACTTCTACTTTTCTCTATTATATTTTTTTATATGTTGAAACTACCTTTTAAATCTCATAAACCCTATGATCTTCTATGATGCATACTATGTGGATTGTATGGGGCCTTCGGGGGTCTTACACGCCATGTCACGTCAATGGTGTACTTTGGATCGTTACAGGATTTCATCTGACTGAGTATCTTTCCATGGGGTGCTCCACTTTTATTTGTTCATAAAAAGGATGGTTCCTTTTACATGTGTATTAACTACCGACAATTTAACAATGTCACCTTTAAAATTAAGTATCATCTTTCAAGATAGATGATTTGTTTGATCAATTCCAAGGAGCAATTTATTTTTCTAAGATTGATCTCGGTTTGGGTGATCACCAATTGAGGGTGATGGACGTTGATATTTGAAAGACTGCTTTTCAAAATTGATATGGTCATTATGAGTTTTTGCTAAAGTCATTTTTTTAAGTAATGCTCCGACCACATAAATGGACTTGATAAATAGAGTATTTAGATGATATCTTGACTTTTTGGTGATTGTGTTTATCCATGATATCTAGATTTATTATCTGAGTGAGGATTAGAATGTCGCTCATTTGAGGATTGTGTTGTAAATTCTTAAGGATCGTGAGTTATATGTTAAGTTTAACAAATGTGTGTTTTGGTTGAGACATGTGGCTTCCCTATGTCACATTATTTCCGGTAAGTTGATTGAGGTTAATCTTAAAAAGACGGAAGTGATTAATAATCGGCCTAGACCTCTATCTCCTTTGGATATTCGAAGCTTCTTGTGTTTGGCCGGTTATTATGAATGGTTTGTTAACGCGTTTTCTTCTATTGCCTCTCCATTGACCAGATTGACCCAGAAAAAGGTTAAGTTCTTATGGTTTGAATCATGGGAGAACCTCCACTCTAGTGTAGACTTTACTAGAAGGAGCCGATGGGTTTGTTGCTTATTGATATTCCTCGAGAATTTGAATAGGGTGTGTTCTTAATGGGAAAGGTATTGCTTATGCTTCAAGGTAACGTAAGATTCATGAAAATAACTTTTCTACCGATGATTTGGAATTAGCGGTGGTTGCTTTTGCATTTAATATTTGAAGGCATTATTTGTATGTTGTCCATGTTGATATCTTTACCGACCACAAAAGATTGCAATATGTGTTCAGTAAAAAGTTATAAATCTTCGCTGAAGGAGGTGGCTTGAGTTGTTGAAGGATTACGACATGAGTGACCTCTATCACCTAGGTAAGGTAAATATACTGGCGGACGCCCTTAGTCGATTATGAATGTATTGTTACACATGTTGAGGAAGGTAAGAAAGAGTTAGTTAGTTGATTATAATTAAAGTGGTGGTGTTGTTCATAATGATTTCAAATCGTCTTTTGTGTCATATATCAAATCCAAATAATGCCTTGACTCGATCTTAGTTGAGCTAAAATAAGAGATTCTTAAAAAGCCTATTGAGTCGTTCTCCCAAAGGAGAGATTGTGTACTTTGATATCAAGGTCATTTGTTTGTTCCTGATTTTGATGACTTGAGAGGGAAAGTTTTATCGAAAGCCTATAGTTATCGGTATTCCTTTCACCCAGTAACCACCAAGTTGCACTGTAAGTTGCGAGAGGTCTATTGGTAGAATGAGATGAAGAAGGATATTGCGAAATTTGTGGCAAAGTTTCCTAATTGTCAACAGGTAAAAATCAAGCATTAAAGGCCGATAAGATTGTCCCAAGTTATTCGCATTCCTACTTGGATGTCGGAAGATGTGCATATGGACTTCATTGTGGTTTGCTCCACCCCCAGCGGCAACTTGACTCGATTTGGGTTATAGTGGAATGTATGACGAAGTCAAATCATTTCATTCACGTCAAAGTTTCTTATTCGGTGAAATATTATTCTAAGTTGTATCTAAGGAATATGGTTAGGTTCCATGGGGTTCCCCTATCTATTATCTCTGGCTGTGGTACCCAATTCACTTCTCAATTTTGGGAGTCTTTCAAAAAAAGTGCTACTCGTGTAAAACCTAGTACGGCCATCCATCCTCAAATCGATGGGCAAGCAGAGTATAGTATCCATACTTTGGAAGATATTTTGAAGGCTTGTGTGATTGATTTTGAAGGTAATTGGGAGGATCACTTGCCTCTAATTGACTTTGCATATAATACTAGCTATCATTCAAGTATTGGTATGGCTAAATTTGAGGCTCTTTATTCTAAGAGGTGTAGATATCCTATAAGTTGGTTTGAAGTAGGTGAGGTGGTATTGATAGGTGGTGAGGTTGTACATGAGGCTATGGAGAAAGTTCATCTTATTCGAGAAAGGTGATGAGTGGTAGATTTGCACTCATTTGAGGTCTATTCAGCCCAATAATTAGTGTGCTCAATGCCTACTTTTATCCCATTCTAATAAAATGTTGATGATTTGCATCTATGAATGCAAATGGACAAGGAAAGGATTGATGTTTGAAAGAATTACAAATAATGAAAAAATAAGTGCAAACTATACATTGTTTAGCACAAAACAATAACAACAGATCGCCTAGTGAGCATGACCTCACAAAAAATGATCGTGCATAGCACTTGTGTCTATCAAATCAAGTTGACTAACTCCATTAGAGAAGGTGATGTGCCAAATGAGAAAGGGGGCCTTGCTGATCATTGCTGAAATGATGGTGTAAACATAAAGATTGAATAATCAAAAGGTCAATTAATGTGGTACTCAGCGATTCACCGAATGTGAAAGGCCGACTCAAATGAGATCGCCGACTGAGGTTCAACCACCTGAAGTGCCACGACCCAAGGTACCCGCTAGGCGTAATATGGCGTATAAGACCCCAAGGGGACCCATTCAAGGTATTTAGCATTCATAACATAATAAATAGAACAAAAGAGATAAAAAGTACATTTCACGTCCAAAGTTTTATAAAAGTAAAGCGAAAGTCTAAACACTTGTCTCATTAGCCATCTAGTACATAAGAATGAAACTTTGGCCTAGCCCATAGATCATGTATAAAACTTAAAGTAAGGAAGAAAACATAAAAATAATGAAAATCCATCCTCGAAGCATGAGGACTCACAAAAGCTCAGAATCTCTCAAATCAACCTCTAGCCACGAAACTGAGAACCCTGGTTGTCGGACCCTACATTTGGGGAAATGTAGGAAAGTGTATTCTTTAATAGAAAATATGTACCAAGTATGATAGCCATGCATATAAGCATTTGATAACGTGCTTAAAAGGGGACTTTTCATGACATGCAATGACCAAGCTAAAACATTATATCAAAAAGGTAAGAAAACATGAGTCATAAAACATAGTCAATACAAGCTAATATCATTAAAACTGTTGTTGTTTTTTAAAATGGGGCACAACAAAAAGATTGAAAATGTCTCTCAATATTTTATTAATCATAATAGGGCTTTAAATAGCCAGCTTGATAACATAATCTGCAGAAAATCTGCATAACAAGAATTTAAAAAGACTAAATAATCTCAACAATTAAAACAACCTAACAAATATTTAAAATTCAAATTCATCCTAAAACTAGGTAGCTTATTATTTTAAAAAATGACTGCAGTAACTAAAAGCAAACTCAACACTCCTCCTTTGCTTTAGATACTGCAATTTAAAAAAGTTGCTCCTCCTCGATTTCTGCTTCTACAACTTGTGCTTGAAGATTGTTCTTAAGCTTGCAAACTTTTGTAACATGACCGGCTTGTTTGCAATTTCCACATATTGCATCCGGTCTCCACCAACAAAAATTTTCCAAGTGCGTTTTTCTTTTGCAGTATTTGCAAAGAGGATAATTATCTTTTTCTTTTCTGTTTTGTGCATAAAAGGCACCCTCAGTAACATTATCTTGCTTGAAGGCTCTTCTTTGCTCTTGTGCTTGAAGAGCAATTATTAGTTCTTCAACAGAAATAGTAGAGATATCTTTAGCCTCTTCCAGAGATGAAATTTTAGATTCGAATCTCTCTGGAATTGTCACAAGAATTTTTTGTACTATTCTGTAATCTTTGAAATCCTCGCCAAGCAATCTGATTTTATTAATGATAAAAGAAATCTTGTCAGAATACTTAGCAATAGTTTCATCCTCTTGCATCCTAAGAGATTCAAAATCTCTTTTCAAATTTAAAATTTGCATTTGCCTGACTCGATCACTTCCTTGATATTCCTTTTTTAATTTTTCCCAAGCTTGTTTTGCCGTCTCACATGCAATGATTTTTGAAAAAATCAAATCCGCAACTGAATTTTGAATTATAGTTGACTTTGAATTTTTTGGTTTTTCATCCGAATGAGATTTAATTTGAGCAAGGGTAGGATTTGCAGGGAGAGGTTGTAAGGGTATATCTTCTATTATAACTTCCCACAGATCATAGGCTTCAAGATATGATTTCATTTTCACTGACCAAATCTGATAGTTTTCACCAGTGAAATTTTTTGGGGCATTCAAAGAGAGACTACTGCTTGCCATTATTTTGGTTAAAAAATGATTTAGAAAAGCCTGTGCGTTGAAAAAAGTACGGGTTGAAAAGGTAGCCTTGATGGGTTAAAATGGGTAGCCCTGGTGGGTTAAAAGGTAGCCCTTACGGGTTAAAAAATGTATGGTAGTTCTTTGAAAGATTTCACAGATCCCTTAAGATCAATGAAGCTCTTGATACCACTGCTGGTGTTTTTTAAAAATGGGGCAGAACAAAAAAATTGAAAATGTCTCTCAATATTTTATTAATCATAATAGGGCTTTAAATAGCCAGCTTGATAACATAATCTGCACAAAATTTGCATAACAAGAATTTAAAAAGATTAAATAATCTCAACAATTAAAACAACCTAACTAAATATTTAAAATTCAAATTCATCCTAAAACTAGGTAGCTTATTATTTTAAAAAATGACTGCAGTAACTAAAAGCAAACTCAACATGTGAGATACTTACATAAAAAAGGTAAGAAAACATGAGTCATAAAACATAGTCAATACAGGCTAATATCATTAAAACCTTTGCACACATGTGAGATACTTCTTGAAGTAATCTTAGTTCATTATTATTTTGGGAAGTATCCTTAACCGACATAGAGACCATGTGAGCTATAACATGATCCCCCGGTGTCTCCCACACAGAAAAGGATAGTCCTTCTTGCCAACGTAAGGACCATGAACTTCTATCTTAGGTGGAACCAATAGCTAATGTCTATCTAGACAATCATCCTATGGGGGCACATAGGTATGGAAAAATGATATTGCTTCTAGAAACCCGGCATCTACTCACGGGAAAGCTTTAATCTCAATATCCTCTCGGTGCTAAGCATAAATCCCACGGAATAGTCATCTTCTTACTTGTTCTTATTATCCATGGAAGGGCACGTGATCTTTCCAATCCAAGATAGGTCATAAGTCATCCATGGGAAGGTATCATACAATAACCAATCAAAGCTAGGTTTCATTAGGATTTCTCTTTATCTTTGATTCATTTAGGTGAGAAGACCTTTCAACATTAGAATCCTTACTATGTGAGAAAACCTTTCACAATCACACTATCATGTGTATATGAGAAATTCTTTCAACAACACTACAACAACAGCAACATCATTGATACTTCACTCTCAAAGCATCCTTAAAACAATTACATGAATTTCATAAGAACATAAATAATTCCATAATTCACCTTTCAAGGTTCAAAATATACTTTTAATCATCAAAATCTACAAAAAATGAGTTAGATATGAGCTTATGGAAATTCATCATGAGTTCATGTAATTCGATGAATTATGCTTGATTTCATAAAACTCTTCTTTCATAATCCAAGACCCACATTATATGCTCATAATTTGGAAAAATGGGAATTACATGGGTTCATGGGGAATCATCATAAATTCATGAAATTAACTCAATTCATGCATCATAGATCATAAATCAATCGATTAGATCAATATTTAAAAGAACCCATAACTTAGAAGAAAAACTCTAACTTCAAAAATAGGAGAATTTGGGAACTCCATGAATGGAAGGAATTCATGGATGAAAACTATTATACCTCAATGCCAAAAGCTTGCCTTCAATGGTTGAATTGGAAACTTTCCTTGAAATCCTAGGTTGAACCCTTCTTCTTCAAGTTTCTAGAGAGAGAGATATTTTGGAGAGGAAGAACTTGATCTTCTTTGGTAAATTTAAGACAATGACTTGAATGGGTAAGTTTTGGGTTAAAATCACTTATATAGGGGTTCTAGGTAAGGGCAAAACGACGTAGTATCAAGATAAAATAATTAGGAAAAAACCCAACTGCCCTTAACTTACAGCTGACGCGAACCTCCAGGTGGAGGCCCATATGAGCCGTCTCAGGGTCCACGAGCCATCTAGGCAGTCGTGGTCCTAGACCAGTTTCTTGGAAATTCCAGCCCCCTCCACACACCCACCTTCACGGGCCGTCTAGCCCTTCACAAGCCGTCTAGCCCTTCACAAGTCATCTAGGGGCTCGTGGTAAGAGCTCGCCTTGGTATGGCTACTGCCTCCCCTTAACGGTTACCACCACGAGCCTTCTAGGTGCTCGTGGGAAGGGAGCCCTTTTTGGCCAAACGTTGTAAGGCAGTCACAACCACCACCATGAGCCATGGTGCCCTTCACGGCCCATTTGGGGCTCCATGGGATGAAGGGTACCATGGTTCAGTCATGGGCTGGTGACCTTCCATTTGGCTCCTTTGCTAGATTTCAAATTTTCGGGGTTTTACATCTGAGACCATTATTTTTATTTTCTCCTAGGTTAAACACTTTTTAGTGTGAGACCATTATTTTTTTTATTTTTCTCCTCGGATAAACTTTTTCTAGTCTGAGAAGTTATTTTTTATTCTCCTAGGATAAACACTTCCTAGTCTGAGATATATTTTTTTATATTCTCCAAGGATAAACACTTTCTAGTCAGAGACATTATTTTTATTTTCTCCTAGGATACACACTTCCTAGTCTGAGACAATCTTATTTTCTCCTAGTATAAACACTTCCTAGTCTGAAAATTCACATTTGCTAATAACTCACATAAAGTTTTTAGTGAAAACTTGGGCATATTTTTTGTTTATCTCTTTTGTTTGTGATTGTTTTCAGGTTTCTTCAAGAGAAACATGGATTTGAAATTCAAGAACAAAGTTTCAACTCTTTTCAGAATGATCAATCCCCATGATAGCCAGAATCAGCTTCTTCAATGCATGTAGTAACCTGACCTCGTGACACCTGCTTCTAGTCAGCTACTAATCAACAAAACAAGCAGACATTTCAAAAAAACATTTTCAAATTGTCAATTTGAAGAGTGTCAAAAACACACTCTTAGTGGCAAGTTAAGCATCGAATTCCCTTTAAGATCAAGATATTCACAAAAAAATCAAGGTGATATCTCACTGTCAATACTCAAGTGAACACTCAAGAAAAGTTGCATAGATAAAAGATTGTACCTTTTTTTTCTATTTGACTATTAGCTTTCATTTTTTATGTGAGAATACTATCCGCGACCTGGAGCCTTGATGGAACCTCACACGACCTCTAACTCGTCTTTTCATCTTCTTGAACTACACCTGACATGATTCCCTTATAACCTGCGATATGTAGACAGTCAAACAAAAGGACTCGGTCGCATTTTTTCCCTTGCAAATAAGAGTCCGGAGGAAGGGAGATACTAATAAATAAAGAAATACAAGAAATTAAAGCTAAAGACCCAATAAAATATGTACACCTATGAGGAACGGAGATACTAATAAAAGCATGTTTTAGAGAAGGAATAGATACACCCATAGAAATATATCTAGCAGACGATAGGATAATAGAACCTACAGAAAAAAGCATAATAAGTGCGGTAAAAGGAAACCTAATATACCAAAAATTTAAATTTATAATAAGTGTCAATTATTCAGTAGCAATAAACGATAGAAACATAGATAAATCCCTAGTATTATATTGGAAAATGTCAGGAATAGAATTAGCCCCAGGAAGCAAGATATTTACAGCAAGGTGTAAAAACCTATATGTACTAACAACAAAGCATAAGATAACAGCAAAAAATAAGATAGATAGAATAAAAATAGAAAACCCTTTTGAACAAATTGTTAGAGTAATCGATAACAATGATTACAGTTACAAGGAAATAGATATAGAAGAAGATTTAGAAATAGTAAGCGATAGAATTAGCACATCAAAAAGGATGAAAGGAATAGATTATAGTTATGAAACACCAAGAAAATCAATAGAACAAATAACACAAGAAATAAACCCATACCATTACTATATAACCGGAATAATGGAACAAAGAAAGTACATCATAATAATAAATATTGGTTAAGAAGAAAATTATATAACAAGAGAGTTAGTAACAGAAGATGAAATAAACTCTAAAGAACAAACATGCCCAGATTTACCAAACTTATTATTAAATTCTGAGGAAACAACAGAAAAAGAAATAATTATTGGAGGAATACTAATGTTAATAAAATTCAAAATCTACCAAGGAGATAATAATATCACACTAGGAATAAAATGGTTAGAAGAAATGAAACCATATAAATTAGAAAATACACAGTTAACCATAAACTATAAAAATAAGAAAGTGGTAATAAAAAGAACAATATTATGAAAATATATATACTTGCAAAAATAATAATAGAAAAATATTATAATAGATATTATACCCCAATGATAGATACAGGAGCAGAAGCTAATATGTGTAAATATAATTGTTTACCAGAAGAAAGATGAGAAACATTAAAAACACCAATAGTAGTAATAGGATTTAATAATGAAGGAAGTATGATAACATATAAAGCAAAGAATATAAAATTACAAATATGGGACAAGATACTAACTATAGAAGAAATATACAGTTATGAATTTACAAACAAAGATATGCTTTTAGGAATGCCATTCTTAAAAAAACTATATCCACACGTAATAACGAAAACACACTGGTGGTTTACCACACCATGTAAAGAAAAAGTAGGAGCAAAAAGAGTATATAATAAAAATAGAAAAACTACACCATGGATAAAAGGAAGTGCAAAAATTACCCAAAAACTGGAAAATGTTAAAGAAAGTGATCATAAGATAGAATTAATCATATTTTCTATTGATAAAGTAAAAATGATTCAAGAAAAGCTAGAATAACTATATAGTGAAAACCCTTTAAAAGGACGGGAGAAACATAAAACAAAAGTCAAAATTGAACTAATTGATGAAAACATTATAATAACCCAGAAACCATTAAAATATAATTTTAATGATCTAACAGAATTTAAGATGCATATAAAAGAACTATTAGAAAATAAATATATACAAGAAAGTAATAGTAAACATACTAGTCCAGCATTTATCGTAAATAAACATAGTGAACAAAAACGAGGAAAAAGTAGGATTGTTATTGACTATAGAAATCTAAATGCAAAAACAAAAACATATAACTACCCAATACCACATAAAATATTAAAAATAAGACAAATCCAAGGATATAATTACTTCAGTAAATTTGATTGTACGTCAGGATTTTATCACCTTAAATTAGAAGAAGAATCTAAAAAGCTAACAGCTTTCACAGTAGCACAAGGATTTTATGAATGGAACGTATTACCATTTGGATACAAAAATGCACCAGGAAGATATCAACATTTTATCAATAATTACTTTAACCAACTAGAGAATTGTATAATATACTAGATGATATATTATTATACTCAAGAACACGAGATGAACATATAAAATTATTAGAAAAATTCATACACATCATAACATACTCAGGGATAAGCCTAAGTAAGAAAAAGGCAGAAATAATGAAAACCCAAATAGAATTTCTAGGAATACGAATAAATAAAAATGGTATAAAAATGCAAACACATATAGTACAAAAAATAAAAGATTCTGAAGAAAATATAGATACGAAAAAGAAATTACAATCGTTTCTAGGATTAATAAATCAAGTAAGAGAATACATACCCAAGTTGGCAGAAAATTTAAAACCATTACATAAAAAGTTTAAAAAAAGATGTAGAATATCATTTTGAGGATAAAGATCAAGAACAAATACGAAAATTAAAATCACTATGTAAAAAGTTACCTAAGTTATACTTTCCAGATGAAAACAAAAAATGTAGCTACATAGTAGAATCAGATGCAAGTGAAATAATCTACGGAGGAGTATTAAAATATAGATATGATAAAGAAAAGGTAGAACATCATTGCAGATACTATTCAGGAACATTTACGAATCCAGAAATAAAATGGGAAATAAATAGAAAAGAATTGTATTCAATATATAAATGTTTATTAGCTTTCGAACCATATATTGTGTATAACAAATTTATTGTAAGGACAGACAACACGCAGGTAAAATGATGGATAACAAGAAAGGTACAAGATTCAGAAACTACAAAAGAGATACGAAGACTAGTACTAAATATATTAAATTTTACATTTACAATAGAAGTGATAAATACTAACAAAAATGTTATTGCAGATTACATATCAAGACAAAGCTACTCAAACTGAGAAAGAAAATACAATAGAAGATATACTCAAAGCAATGACTAAGCTTTGTACAAAAGTGGATAACATAGACAAAGAGCTACAACAAATAAGAAGTCAGCAGCATGACTATAAAAATGCGGAACCAAGTCGATCGGAAGACTTAAAAAATCCAGAGCTACAAGGTGACGTTGGGAAACACCTAAAAACCCATAACGATTTGTTACATGCAGCTACAGGAAGCACATCTGCAACAAAAGAAGAAAACAAAACCAGATATGTTAACACCAATATGAATAAGATATTTGAAAAACCATTCATATCCAGAAACCAAAAAGAATTATTCATACCACCTCAGCTAAATACATATAAAGAAAGTTTGGGACAAAACAAAAAGACTTATAACCATATAACCAGAGCTTACATAGAAAATATCCACAAAATACAAACTTTCTTAAACCAAAATCCAAGATCCAAAAATACCAAAAATCCCCATGAAGACTATATTACACAAAATCTACAGGGTTATAATAAGCTAATTGCACAACCAGGAACAAGCACTAATTTAGTAGGAACTTGCTACAATTATAGACTATTAAGTACCGTATATACCCAGAAAGGAGATGAGATATCAACAATACCAGAGTTACATAAGGCATTTATGCATTATAAAAGAATAACTAAGGGAACACTTTTCTATATAAAGTTCTATACAGCACCAGCAGAAATATTATATGATGAAATCAAACCTATCATATAAGTTATCAAAATTGGATTAATCAGAGAGATGATAATAGAAGAAAAAATAGAATTACAAGACGAGATACAAAGGGTGGAGATACCAGAATTTTATGCCAAGAAGCGAATTATTGGAATAGCTACTATTCTGAACGAATTAACAACCAATTATTCAAATGGAAATTCAGTATGGAGTTATTATTCACGAGAACAAACTATGATATATTCAAATTCCAGGGAAAGAAAAGAAGCAGATATGGAGGAAATACGACAATCAATATTAAGTTTATTAAGACCAGAATAGCTGCCAACTACAAGAGCAATACAATTTTTTTTTATTTCGCCTGAGATAATGACAAAATATTGTAAGACCAATGGGCACAAATATCCAGATCATCAATGCTCAAAATGCTATGGAGAAGATAATGTAATTCCAGATGTCCATCTAGAATGAAGGGAGCCGACAAGGACAAGATAAAAAGCAGAAAAGACAAGACAAGATAAAAAGAAAAAGTATAAAGTAAAGTTGTAAAGTTGTTTGGCTTATTGTGAATTATTATGGAATAGATGTAAAGTAAATAGTAATAGGACAAGTTAGAGGAGATGTAAAGTAAATAGTAATAGGACAGATGTAAAGTAAGACTAGTAAAAATTTACATTCTCTTCTTGTATAAATAGAAGGCCATTAGGCACATCTAAGGCAAGACTTTCTTGACGGAAAGCAAGCCTCTTTGTATACAAAAATACTCTCAATAAAATATCAAACTTTAAGCAAAGAACTATGGAGTAAAATATACCAGATATCACACAGGTATATTTATTTATGATTATGCATAGCTAAATCTATTAATTCCTGAATATCATGAGATGATTAAATAAGTTTATATTAGTTATTATATACTAGAATTATTTGAAGCATGTTTTCTAGTTTGTTAACATGAGGAAAAAAGAGAAAACTTCCAGAACTATGCCATCCTAAGGTTGAAACCATAGGCGAGGAAGCCGTGAGGGGAGTAAACAAAGTTGAGGCGCTGTTTAGGAAGAAAGTATCTTTGAAAGTACGATGTTAATAGTGATAGGAAAATATGGTTTGAAAATAATCTAGTTTATAGTAATCTAATATGGATATTATTTTATTATGCATATGATATGAGGGAATTATTGTAAAGAGCAGAACAAGAATGACTACTTACCTACATGATGAAATGATAAGGAATTACGAACCACTAATTTTATATATACTCAAGGATATAAAAATCATTAAATTAAGGAGGTTAATATGAGAAAAGATATTTAACAACGAAGAACTAGAGCAACTAGACCAAACATGGTATGAGATAGAATTACATGAAATATATACAGATTTAGAACAAATTGTATTAAAGATTTAGAATTAGATTCAGACTAATAATAAATTACGAATACTTACAGTATTAACAGAAACTGTTGAAAACATAATCCTTTTAGGAAACCAGATAAAACAAAATATAGAAAAATATCAGAGAACTCAAGATGTACAATATATAGAATATATTCTAGAAAATATAAAAGAAATAATTAGACTAATACCCTTAAGAAAGGAGTATTATGAAAAAATAAACAACGTTTAAAGGACCTCCCCCCCCCCACAAATTTTTTATCGAACTTAAATTTTACACTATTTTTACTGGTTAAATATTTCTTTTATTTAAATTAGATATTTTATTTTTCTATCTTATTTTGCTAGGTTAATTTTAATTTTATTTTTGAAAACTACCAAAAAAATAGAGTCACACTTTACTGTATGTTTTATTTTCATTTTTTAAAAATGAAATGAAAGATTACAATATATATATATATATATATATAAAGTGTGTTGTTTGTTAAATAAGCTAGTGTTTCTTATTTTTAATTAACTATTAAACATTTCTTATATTTTATTAGTTCAAGAAAGTAAGATAACATTTTTATATAATTTAATTAAAAAAACAGTTACTAACTTAATGTAACCTTATTAATCTACTCATTTCCACCCACATTTACCCCACTACCCATGACCCCACTCCATCACTAACACTACCCCACTCTCCTATACCTCATTTTCCTACCCATAATATACAACTATATAGACAATAACAATCAGCAACTCATACACACACACACGTACAGGAAAAAGAGAACATCATACACCTTAACATTTATACACACACACAAACCTGCACAAAGAAACGAAGAAAAATATTCAGCCCACTTACAACATTTTTCACACAAACATATACAAAAACCACACCCTCACCACACATAGGTAACAACACTACTCTCAAAAGAAGAAAAATCATCCTTAAATTATATATTTTTTCTCATTCATAAAACAAAGATTGAGTTCGAGGTTTGCTTTCGTTGTCTCGAGTTCGCGATTCTTTATTAGGTTTGTTTTCTTTTCATGAATTTATTTTCGCAAGAGGAACCATTTATTTTTTATTGTATAATTTGATTTTCATGATTAAACAATATTTGATTCCAATATTGAGAAGTTTCTCGATTATTATGTGTCTTTAATTTTAACACAATAATATTGAAATATTTCCTAATTATTGTATTATATGTTATCTTTCATCTTCTGCCATATGCTATTATCAATTAAGTACCTCTTGTATCCAACCAAAATTAACTAAATGTCTGAAAGAATTATTCTAATAGTTTGTTTAGTTAACTTTATCTAATATTAAAAATATTTGTTTTAGAAAAATTAAGAGATGAAAAGTTACACACTTTTACTTTTTATTTTTAATGTGTTTTTTCATAACTCTTAAGTATACTTAAAATGTAAGTTCATCTATATCAAATATGAATATGAAAAATAAATTCTTCTTTTTTAGAATTTTAATTTGATTATTTAAATAGTGTTCATGAATATAAATAGTAAAAAATTAATTTAATAATATATTAAGCTTTCTAGCAATAGGTAAATATTAGGATATATGACCTGTTAATATTATTTGTTGTGATTAAGAATGTGGTTACTTAATCTAAACAATACACACCCCTATTTCAAACCCTACAAATCAAAATAAATTCGAAAAACAAATTTCGAATATCGTGTGGTTATTAAGTTGATTGAGTATTCTTAAAGATATTAATTAATACTCATATGAGTGTCAAAGTAAACGGAGGCTTTTGATTTCCATGAGGAATGCATGCAAATTGCAATATGCATGCATATGTCGGCTATCCTCTTATTTTATCTGTTAATTAATGATTTTGATGTTTTGTTTTTTAAGAGTTAATCTGAATAATTTTTAAAGTTAAATAAAATTACAATAATTTGATATTTTAAAATAAAATTTTATATATTAAAAAAATATACGGAAAATACTATAAATTACAACATTTTTCATACTAATATGATGAAAAAACACATCTTAAATGTTAGTCGAAATTCATATCGTTTGACTCTAAAAAAACTATGACAACTAAAAAGGGACGAAAGAAGTATTATATAAGCTATATATGATATGTATAAGAAATTTTATACTATCATATAGAGGCGAAGTTAATATTTCAATTATTATATTGAGTGTAAGGAAAAGAAAATGAAAGAGGTGATTACAAATAGAAAATTGAGCCTTTATAGTAGTTTTTTAAAGGCTCAGCCAACATTCATACTGAGTTTGGTTACCTCCTTTCGTTTCATTTTATATGAGTTAGCTTGACTTGACACGATAACGTATAATACAACAATTAGCAAGATGTGAGACATAGAATATTAGGAAACACACTCGAGAGAATAAAACAATTATTCTTCGACACTATTAAATATAATAACCAAGAATAGGGTTACTCATCTAGGTTGAAACCAAGTAAAATTTCAACAATAAAAAATGCAAGAAAAACTGTAGCTTATAAAAATATATACCAAAATAATTTAAAGATAAGTATAAGTCAATAAAAGCTACCGTTCTAGAATCATGGGACTCGAGGGATGCCTAATACCTTCCCCTCGGTCAACAGAATTTCTTATCCGAATTTCTTGTTCGCACACAAAAATAAAGAGTCATTTCCTTTTGATTAGAAATTTTAAAAAAAAGGTGACTTGGAACACCATAACTCAATTCCAAGTGGCGACTCTGAAAAACTAAAATAATCCATATTCAATATCATCGCTTAAATTGGAAACCCCCTTCCTGCCGCCATCCAAAAAGGGTTGTGGCAATGTTTTAAGGATGCTTTTGAGAGTGAAGTATCAATGTTTTATTGTGTTGTAAAAGGATTTCTCACATACCACTCAAACTTGAATGTGAAAGGGTTTCTCACATAAAGGATTCATAAGGTTGAAAGGTTTTATCAACTAAGATAAATCAACTTAAGGATTTATATAATGATAAGTCAAGCGGCGAATACTCATGTCTCATGAATGTTAAGATAAGTTAAGAGTAATGACTATTATGTGGGATTTATGCTTAGCACCAAGTGGACTAGCGGCAATTACCCATATCCCATAAATATGTGCCACCATAGGTTGATTGTCTTATATAGACATTAGCAAGTGGATTCATGTAATCTAGAAGTTTATGGTTCTTAATTTGGCAAGTAGGACACCTCTTTTCAGTGTGGGGTAGAACCCGGATTCCATGTTATAGCTCACATGGTCTCTATGTCGGTACAGCGGTAAATCTCCCACATTATTTATGTTTTCTAACCCTTTTATCTTATGTTTTAACTTGGTCATTACATGTCAAGTAAAGTCCTTTTTAGCACGATTTCATATATTTTATGCATTTCTATCATACTTGGTACATACTTTGTACTATCACATATTCTTGCCTACATTATGTCACTACTGTAGGGTCTGACGCTATAATTCCACATCTCCGTGGCTAGTGATCACTTTAGTAGACATTGATTATTGGTGAGTCCTCATGTTCCGAGGACCGAATCCTTTATTGCTTATTGTCTTTATTTTCCTGTATTCTATGTGATGTATGGGTTACACCACAATCACTCTTGATGTACTAGATGACTTTGAGACTCTGTTAGATTTTCTGCTTCACATCTCCTATCAAACATTTATGATATGAAGTGTCTTTTAAAATCTCCTGATTTTTTATTATCTTGTATGATGCATGCTAACTGGCTTGTGTAGGACCTCTCGAGGTCCTATATGACATTTCATGTCTAGGGTGTACCTTGGGATGTGACACATGCCTAAGGCATGCACAAGTCTACACCTATACTATGGCAAAACATGGTTCCAACAATATCCATAAATAAGCTCAATACATTCCACAAGGTAATGATGATTGAAATAAAGGAAAACAACATGCCAACTATCCTAAAATACACGCAATAAGCTTAAAACATGAATTCTATGTAACTAAGCATTATCAACTATCTACTCAACCAAAATAAACACTAATCAGCATGCATTTTTATTCTCTAGCTCAATCTAAAGGTCAAGAAGCCATAAATTATGTTAAAGGAGACCGCAGGCGAAATATTCACAACTCAAGTGCTTTTCCCTTCTATAGGGCTTTTGAATGTTGGATGGAAATTTAGATACTAAAACACATTAATCAACGACTAACAAAAATATGACTCTAAATATAAATGTGGAACCTACAGTAGAAATCCCAAAAATAACTCTGCCAAAAGATCCATTTAAAGTCTCGGAACTTGTATCCCAAAATGGGACACAATTTTGGGTTCAAAAATCAAAGAATCAACCACATACAATAAATTCACAATTCAAGCTCAAAAGAAGGGTTAGGCAGTCATTTTGGGGGGAAAATTACCTCAAGCGACCAGTTTCATTGTCGAACAGTCCAACATGTAGCACTACATCAAAAATGATCATTAGCGGCAATTGAGGTTCCCATCATCTTAGGGAGACCATTCCTTTCTACTGGGCACGCCTTGGTCGACATGGAGAGAGGACATAGTTTCTATTGAATAATGAAGAGGTAACTTTTAATATTTGTAGGTCTATGAAGCAGGAAAATGATCTCAAGTCACTATCAGTGGTGAATCATATTGTCGAGTGAGGTTCTGATGTATCTATTGAAGAGAGAATGGGTGTTGTTGCACTGGCAGTGGTAATGATGAATTGTTAGGGTACTGGTATTGAAGACTATGATGCATTAGTTTCCGCACTGGATAGGTTCGAATTTCGTTCCAAACCAAAGAAATAGGAGCTAGATATGAAGAATTACGACTCTCCACCCACAAAACCGTCTGTGGAAGAAACTCCAAAATTGGAGCTTAAGGATCTACCATCACATTTGAGGTATGTATTCTTGGGGAGAGCTGGCAGTTTACCGGTAATCATTGCAGACGATTTAAGTGAGGTACAAGTAGAGGCATTAGTTTCTGTGTTGAAGAGGTTCAAACGGGCTATTGGATGGACTATAGCGGACATTATTGGGATTCTTTCTGGAATTTGTTCTCATAAAATCCAACTCATGCCGGACATCAAGCCAAGTATTGAGCACCAAAGGAGACTAAATCCACCTATGCAAGAGCTAGTGAAAAAGGAAATCATTAAATGGTTAGATGCTGGAGTTATATACCCCATTGCAGATAGTAGTTGGGTCTGCCATGTTCAGTGTGAACCTAAGAAAGGTGGGATTACTGTGGTTCCTAATGCGAAAAATGAGCTTGTTCTGATGAGGCCAGTGACTCTATGGAGAGTATGTATGGACTATCAAAAATTGAATGCTTGGACAGAAAAGGATCACTTCCCGATGACGTTCATGGATCAGATAAAAGATCACCTTGATGATAAGGGTTGGTATTTCTTTCTTTATAGTTATTCGGGCTACAATCAGATCTCCATAGCTCCGGAAGACCAAGAGAAGACCACTTTCACTTTTCCTTATGGGACTTTTGCCTTCAAAATGATGCCATTTGGGTTGTGTAATGCTCCAGGGGCCTTCCAACATTGCATGATGTCAATTTTCTCAAATATGATGGAGGATACTATTGAGGTATTTATAGATGATTTCTCTTTGGTAGGTGACTCATTTGATGGTTGTTTAATGCATCCGACCGAGGTACTGAAACGGTGTGAAGAGTGCAATCTTGTGCTTAATTGGGAAAAGTGCCACTTCATGGTGAAAGAAGGGATAGTTCTGGGTCATCAGATTTTTGAGAAGGGTATTGAGGTTGATAGAGCTAAAGTTGAGGTAATATAAAAGCTTCCACCACATATCTCTGTTAAAGGTGTTAGAAGTTTTCTTGGGCATGCTGGGTTTTATTGGAGGTTTATCAAGGATTTATCCAAAATTGCACACCCATTGTGCAAACTGCTCGAAAAGGAGTGTAATTTTGATTTTGATGATGCTTTCTGAGAACATTTGGAGAGTTGAAGCAAGGCTAGTTTCCGCACCTATCATTATTTCACCGGATTGGGGGCAACCATTTGAAGTGATGTGTGATGCGAGTGGAGTGGCGTTTGGTGTGGTATTGGGACAGAGGCGAGAGAAGATTCTTCCTTCGATTTACTATGCCAGCAAAGCTCTTAATGTGGCTCAAAAGAACTATACGGTGACTGAACAAGAACTCCTTGTTGTGGTTTACGCATTCGAGAAATTTCGATCGTACTTGATTGGTACTAAGGTCAAAGGGCATACTGACCATTCTACATTGAGGTATCTGAGGGCTAAAGAGGATGCAAAACCGAGGTTGATCAGATGGGTATTGTTGCTGCAAGAGTTTGATTTTGAGGTGAAAGATAGAAAGGGGATAGGAAATCAAGTTGTCGATCATTTGTCAAGATTAGAGGAGGAAGCTATGCTCAAGTTAGGAGATGAGGCTGAAATTAATGATGCATTCCAAAACGAACAAGTATTGTCTTCTTCCTTTGATCTTATCTTTTTGGTTCGCAGAATTTGCTAACTACTTGGAAAGCGATTTGGTTCCATCGGATTTGTCATTTCACCAAACGAAAAAGTTTATGCATGATGTGAAGAAGTTATTTTGGGATGAGACTTACTTGTTTCGTATTTGTGCTAATGGGATTATTCGTTGTTGTGTGCCCGAGGTTGAGATGATGAGTATACTAGAGGCATGTCATTCATCGCCTTTTGGTGGGCACCATAGTGGTATTTGGATTGCTCATAAAATCTTGTAGTGTGGGTAATACTGGCCTACCATCCACCAAGATGCTCATGATTTCACCAAGTCTTGTGACCGTTGCCAAAGAGATGGAGGAATTTCAAAGAGGCAAGAGCTACCTATGAATCTTATATTGGTGATTGAGTTATATGATGTTTGGGGACTTGACTTCATGGGTCCATTTGTGAGTTCACATGGTATGAAGTATATTCTTGGTGCGATTGACTATGTATCGAAATGGGTGGAAGCAATTACACTTTCAAACAATAAGGATAAGAGTGTCATCGCATTACTGAAAAAGAGTATTTTCTCCAGATTTGTTAAACCTAGGGTTTCCACAATCTCAATCTAATAGTGTTGTTCATCCTTCACTTGGTAAGGATTATTATGTAGGTACAAGCATGATAAATGAAGGAACACAAGTTCCAACCAAAGAGCCTATGGTCGAAGGTGTGATGGATGCACTAATGGGATGTTCCAACATCCAAGGTAAAGAAGATCTTTCTTGCGGGCGTCAAGGTACAATAGCTAATATTAACACTTTTACCATTGCAAATGAACAAAGTGTGAATGTTAGCTTGTCTTTACGTGAGACTTTTGATTCTTTACCATGTGTTGATAATGTGCTTGTTGAGAATGTGGATACACTAGTTGATCCTATTGATGATTGAATTGATTCTTCTAATAAAATTGATATGTGTCCACCTAGTGTTGACACCTATGCTTTGAATGCTAGCTCATTATTTTGTATTGACTGTGTTGATCAACTTATTTGTAAGTGTAGTTCACTGGTTGAGGGTCCTTGTAATGTGATTAAGGGACCTCAAGTTGGTGGCACTAATGAGAATGTTGATCATCTAATTAGGATTGACTCTTTGAGCATGTCTTTTGTGGCTGATCCAATTGCTTTCTTTGCTCATAGAGATCATGTACTTGAAAGTACTTCAAAAGATGATATGTGTCTTTTTTAGGGTGAAATTCTTCCCTAGTGGTTGATCATTCCCTCTTTAAGTACAATATCCTTTTTGAAGATGATGAAATCACTCCTAGTGATGTACCTAGTGGTGTGAATCTTGAGAGCAATATAGTTTTTGATAGCTATACTTGTTATAGTAACCCACTATGGTGTGAGGCTTTCCCTCCCAAAGATGGAAATCTCTTCTTGTAAGATGAGAGTACTCTTGTGGGGAAGGAATATGATGAGGAGGAAGGTGGTGTGTGTTTTCCCGTTACTTCTTCTTCTTGGTGTGTTTCACTCCTTGATAGTATGACCAATGCTTTTGAGCCTATTGGTAATCATACACGTGAAAACACCCTAGAGGAGGTTGATTTGCGAGACACATTTCTCTAGTACTTGTTTACATATGATGATGCTCACGTTGTTGAGTGGAGTATGGTGTTGGGAGGAACAAGTGCCCACCTGATAAATGGAGGAGCACTTGATCCAGTTATGTGGACCTTCTATCCTTTTGATCCTGGTGGATGTCTGAGGGTATTTGAACTGGTGGGAGTATCATCTTTTGGATGGTACTACCTTGTTGTTGAGATGAATGACCATTGTCCTTGTTCTCGATTAGTGGGCTTAATCGCCATGACAATAGAGGATATTTGGTTCTTCCTTGAGTTTGAGTTTCCTCGGTTAAATGTTATAAGTTCTAACATTTGTACTACAGATCATGCTAAGGGTATAAGCTTCTTGCTTATGATCTATATGGTTTTACAACGTTTGGATTCGAGGACTCAATTTTATCTACTTGCATTTGATGATACTTATGCTTGTGTGGGTAGTATATCTTATGTTAGTAGTGGTATCAATTGGGCAAATGAGAGTCTCCTTGACTAGATGCTATATTTTTCCTTCCCATTTGTACTCAGTGTTGGTCTAAATTATGATGGGTATGGTAGTAACACCCTCTTTGTTTCTTGTGATTCTAACTTGGTGTTATTACTTGATCCTATGTGCTTGAATGAGGTTTGTTTGCCATGTTGTGTGGGGGATACTTTTGTATTTGACCCCGCTTATGAATTGGGAATAAATACATTCTTGAAGTTAGCTAGTGCATTGGATGGAGTATTAAGTTGGGTTAACTTTGTTTATGCCCTTGCACTTAGTTTTGAGAATGTTTATGTGCTACTTGACATAAGGGAGGCCTTGTGCTTGTTTGAATGTGGAACCAATGAGGGCTTACATATGAAGTTGTTTAAGTGTATTGGTTCCAACGCTCTACCCCTTTGTCAATATTTCTTACTTAGCCAAGTATCTATTACTTTGATGGGTTACAAACCCTTGGTTGATAATTGTGATGCTTGGTTATATGTTAAATTTGTGCATCCTTGGCATGGTGGTGGAATTGTTATTGCTAACGCTAACCCTCATGCTATGAGGATCTTTGTACTATTTGCTTCCCCTATGGTTTTGAAAGGTATGGATTCGAGGACGAATCCTTTTCAACAATGGGAGAATGATGTAATACAGATTACCTCCAGGCTATTCATTCATGAACTTCAACATATTGATAGACCGTTCTCGAGGATGGAGGTTCGTGGGATTGAGAAATGTGCTTTGGAGGAGCTCCCAGCTGAGCAGCACCCTATGTGGATGATAGCTTGGAACATGGAGGAAAGACAGTTGCCAAAATTGTCACTTTGGGAGAGAATGTCCACTTGGCGCATCACCCAATGGCTTGGGCGATGACCACCAGATCGCCTAATGGCCCAAGGAAATATAGAGCCAGGCTGCTCATTCGGCGAGCATGGAGAGCATTCGGCCCATCGCCCAATGGACCCCAAGACCGCCGAAAGTTACAGTAGCCATCAAGGAACGGAGACAAGGTGAAGCTCAGATCCCCGACTGATCGGCGACTCGCCAATAGGATTGGGCGAGGCCCAGACTCCTAGCTTGGGTATCAAGAAGGCGACATTAAGCTTCACTACAAAATTCTTCTGGTTGCAGGTGCGGAATCGTGTGTCTCCTATTCAGGCGGACAATTTGGTCACATGGGACCAAGCATTGATGGTTGCAGCCATGGTAGAGAGGCTTGAGATAAACTTTGCCTGCATATTTATTGCGGCGATCAATGAGAGGGCCTTCAAGGCCACCACCACTTTGCCTTTCCCGTGCCTCATCTTTTAGCGATGCAAGGATCCGTTTGTTCTAGAGTGGCACTGTGACAGGTTTCTTAATGTAACCAAGACTCTGGATATCGGCCTTATTCGGGATGATTCCAATTTAGCTGCACCTCGTAGGGAGCCACAAGTTGAGGTACCACCGTTGTGAGATGATTTTGATGTGGATGTAGAGCAGATGTAGGTTGATGACACTGCACCTTCAGCCCCCATAGCGGATGCCCAGGCTCCTCAGTCTTTGGCCACAAGTCAGGCCTCTAGCTCCTCTCGAGACATTCCCTATTTCGGGTCCACTCCCGTCCCTCTAGCTTGAGTTCTAAAGATGGAGACCCAGATGGCCACACTGCTGAAGCATATTAGGCCATGGATGCAATGTTCTATTGAGTAGTATGAGACCAGGATGGAGTAGCTGATGGACTAGAAGAATCAGGTTGTTCATAAGCACCTGGACGCATTCGAGTTACGAGTCTTGGAGAGGCCGTCCCCAACTATTGATTTGGCTACCTTTTAGACGGAGTTGGAAAGCCTTCGTGCTGAGGTTAATGCCCTAGTAGCACCTCCTGAGTGTGCACCAGATGTTTCCCCTACAGTGGAGGATGCCACCGTGGTGATGTCTGTCCTATTTGGCGATTCCATGCCACCACCGAACACTTCCCGTGCCACTGGGAAGCGCCCCCACTCCGGTCGTATTTCTGATGATGCTGAGGCCTAGAGATTGTGAAAGAAGGAGTGCCAGCAATTGGAGGAGGCCACAAAGGCAGCGTTACTAGAGGAGGAGATGAGACAACGGGCTAGGGAGATAGGTGTTGGCCCATCCGCCAGTCTGAGCACTACTGAGGGTGTTGAGATAGTTGATGGGAGCACTACTAATGGCGTTCCTAGCATTGATCTAGCGGGCTCCGGGAAACCGGATCCACCAGCTTCTTTAGAGGTTTTCGGCACTTATGCGCCAAAGGTTTGCTTCACCCTAGCCTTTACTTTTGATTTTTTTGCATTGGGGACAATTGCACTTTATTTTGTTGGGGTGGGGTAAATGGAGTGTGTGTGTGATAGGGTGAAGTCTGAGTAACCCAACTCATAATCCTCTCTTGGGGTTTTATTGCCTGTGTTCTTTTCCCCCAAGAGACTTTGTTTTAATTTCTGTTGAACCGGCATGTTTAGGAATGTATTTGTAGAAGTAACTAGAAAAATGGAAGCATGATGGCATGAAAAAAATGATCCTTATCCAAAAAGTGTGAAATGTGCTAGATCTTGAGGCTTGATAAGTTGAATGTGTTGGATCTCAATGTGACATGATAAGGAACCGATTTGACCTTATGACTTAGGCTAAAACATGAATTAGGTAATCAAATAATCTGATAATGAAACAATGTGCCAAGTGTGTGTGAGGAAAGCTTGAATGTTCATACAGTGTGTGCCAATCTAGAACTTGCCCTGTTGGTCCTGCTAAGATAATCTAGGCTAGAAGTTAGGAAATGATCATAGGCCCTTGTTCAAATAAGTCCACTCAAGCCTAAAATGATCCGACGAAATGAAATCAATGTTCCCTTTGATCCAAATGTTTAAGCCTAATATAGACCACTTCATTCAATTCACCTAACTCGCCTTCCCTAAAATAACTTTTTTGGCCCCGATCCCTCCTTGGACATGTACACCTTAACTGAGGCCAAAAGCCTAAGTTGAGGGTGGTTAATTCAAAAGTTACCTTGATCTTGGCCCTGGTCCGACATAGGATATTGTGCACCGCAAATCATGTCAAACACATAAGTTGAGGGTGGTTGTGAAAAATGAAACTGAAAGAAAAAGAGTATGAAAAGTGTTTTCTGTTTAAGAGAGAAACAGAAAAGAAAAACATGTGACTTTGTGCAAAACAAGCAAAAAGATGAAAAACAAAAGTGCTGAAGAAAATAAAAAAAAATAAAGTGAAAGAAAAATAAGGAAGTGAAAAATAAGACCAATAAAGTGAAAAGTCGCATATGTGTTGAAAAAAGTCAAGGGAAAGAAAAGAAAATAAAAAGATGTCAAGAATTGGTTGAGAAAAGAAGTAAAAATCCAATGTAATGTCAAGAAGAGCAAAAAGTCGCTAAAAAGTACCCAAATATATCCTACCTTACCCTGAGCCTACGTTACAAGCTAAGAAAGTCCTATAGTGATCCTAGTGACTAGTTTTGAGAGTATATGTAGTGAAAATAAGGGCAAGCCTATGATATTGAGCACTAACTGTACTTGAAGTTACTTCTGAGCGTGAGTGTTGAATGAATTCTAAAAGTCAAAATTTATATCTATTGTGCGAAAAATGATTTCGTTTGAAGTGAGGGCACTAGTTACATTGTTGGAGAGTTGGTACGTTGGTGATTGTAAAAAGTGTATGTTGTGGTGTCTATTGGTCGATCTATGTCATATCTTGATCTGCATGAGTTAGCTTGTTGAATCTAAATGAAAATATTTGCACTATTGTGATGGAATTGAGTTAGTAAGCCATATGATTGCTTGAGTTCAAATGTCTGCTTCTACACAAGTGTCGTTTTAGTGCGTCGCTTGAGGACAAACAATGATTTTAGGTTGAGGGTGTGAATATACCGTGAGTTTACGGTATTTTTGAAACATTTCACTTAGAAGTTGTGTGTGTCTATAGGGCTATATTGTGTTAGAAAAAATGTTTTATCTGTTATGTTTGCAGGAAATAGGCTTGAACGCGGTTGATGGAGATGATAGCTGAAATTATGCAGAAGAAGCCATCTACGGAAGTGACCCACGGACCGTAGGTCCTGTGACGGACCGTTGATGGCAGGCATAGATGGAGCATCAGGGAATTCTGAATAATTGTGGAAGTACGGAGCAATTGACGGACAGTAGGTCGACCCACGGGTTGTCCTGCACAGCCGTCGATGGATTCAGAGAGTTAAAGTTCTAGTACCTGATAAAAAATGCTAGGTATGATGCCACGGAAGGGGACCTACGGACCGTAGGTTGACCCACGGTCCGTAGGTCGAGTCGTCGATTGAAGCCGCATTCCAGAAGTTTATTTCCTTATTTTGTTTCCTTTTTATTTTAGGACTTTTTTTCTATAAATAGGAGTTATAAACCTCGTTTTTGGGGGTTAGACATTATTGTTTACTTTTAGTTCTTGGTATTTTGTTAAATTAACTTGCACCTTTAGCAATTTGATTTCAGGAATTCATTTTACACGATTTTGACTTCGAAATTCAATTGGAGATTTCGGGTTTCATCAATTCTTCTTGTAAATTCATGAATTCTTTTTACCCAATTATGAATTGTGTTCTTTCAAGCATGAGTAGCTAAATCCACAACTAGGGTTGTAGGAACCATGAGCAATTAACAAAGTATGAATAATAATTAAGTAAGTCTTGGATAGTGTTTATGCATGTATTGTTAATTCTGTCACTAAGAAGTCCTTTAAACGGTGGCCAATGTTAGAACTCGCCTCGTTGCTACTTGTCGGACCAAGGAGGTAGTTAATGAGAATAGAATTAACAACAGATATTTAGTGGATGCTATCTAATAGTCTAATGTCAATTGGTGTGAGGGTGAAAACTAAGCCATACATTGATGTGATGTCTAATCTGAGGTAAAGGTAAGTGTTAGTAAAGTATACACTCGTAGCCGAACCAAGGTGCGTAGTGAAATTCCCTATTTGGAGGAACAATCACTTAGGGATACCTAACTTACCAACTCTGCATGTAAAACACTATGAAATGATTACTATTATTAGGATTATTGCGTTAAGAGCTTGTGGGGAACACATATACTCTAGTTTATTTCTCATATTGATAACTCAAAGTTTGAATCTTGCTTATTAGTTACTTAATCAACAATCGGTTACTTGCTTACAAACCCCCCCCCCCCTTTATTTACTTGTCTCGGAAATAGTTTGACTTAACGGATATAATAGTGAGTTAATCTTAAGTTTGAACCATATTCCTCGTGGGATCGACCCCAACCTACAAGTTGGGTTCTTTATTTGACAACGATCGCTTATACTTCTTTAGGGAGGTGTAATTTGAGTGTATCAGTGACATAAACCCTTTTCAAAGCATTGTTACAGTCATCATCAAATTATTTTGAATCATCGTTTATTTCATTCACTTATCTTTTTCATTTTCATTTTTGCAAGTGATATACATATATATATTATAAGAAGGTGTTCGTTATTTAGAAAAACTTTCAACGAGTCGCTGAGTAGACATAAATCACTTAATGAGGCTTTAAGTGGGGACATTATTTCATTCACTTCGGCAGGCTACACAATGATCGCCAAAAATACATGGGTGGATCACCTTTCTTGCCTGAGCATCCCCAATGATGTTGGCGTATTGTGAAGAGGTGATGAGCATCGCTGAAAAATATAGTAAGCAACTAAACCTGAACCTCCTAAAGGTCGGACTCATTTGAGCTTCGCCTACTGTGATCAGCGAATCGGCGAGTTGCTCATACCATCGCCTTACACTTAGTACCTACACATGCTATCACTCACATTATTGAAAACAACTAACAACTGGGTTTCCTCCCAAGAAGCGCCTAATTTAATGTTGCGGCACGATGTGGATATGTTCATCAAACATCATCCAGATACACCACTTCAACAGCCTTCATGTCATGACCTTCTCTGAAGTATTCTTTCAATCTCTCACCATTAACTGTGAATCACACTCCTTTTGCATCTTTAATTTATATCACTCCATTTGCATACAATTGTGTGACAGTGTGTGAACCAATCCATTTGGATTTGAGTTTTCCTGGGAAGAGTTTTAACCTTCAATTGAATAATAGGACAAACTCCCATACCCCGAAACTCATGGGGTAGTATCTTAGAATCATGCCACTATTTAACTTTCTTCTTATATAGTGCTGAGATTTTGTAAGCTTGTAAGTGAAACTCATCAATTTAAAGGCTACATCCCATAAATACATGTGTTCGAGTTCCACCAGAAGATGGCAGGCTTTTCCAAACATAAACTTGCAAGTTGACATACCGATGGGAGATTTGAATGTTATATGGTAGGCCTAGAGTGCATCATGAAGCTTGCTAGACCAGTTAGTACAATGGATAATCACTGTTGAGGCCAAAGGACTCTTTATTTCTCGATTAGACACTTCAACTTGTCCATTGGATTGTGGATGGTATGGTGTAGCCACTTTGTTCTTGACCCTATATTTAGGGAGTTGGCTTAAAATTAACGATTTCAAAAATTTGATCCGCCATCACTTATAATAGCCCTTGGAGTACTAAATCTTGTGTAGATTTTCTTGTTGAGGAACTTTGTAGCACTTCGCGCTTCATTACTTGGTAAGATTATTGACTCCACTGACTTCAAGACATAATCCACTACTACAAGGATGTTATTATTCCCAAAAGAATTAGCAAATGAACCCATGAAATCAATCTCCCAAACATCAAACAATTTAATCTTAAGGATCTGTGGAAGTGGAAATTCATGTATCCTAGATATACTCCCATGTAGTTGACATTGGACACAATATTTGCAAAATCCATTGGCATCCGTAAAATGTGTAGGCCAATATCCACATTGTAAAACTATCGAGGCTTTACCAATGCCCCCATGATAACCACTTGTTTGCAAAGCATGACATGCTTCAAGAATATCATTGACTTCCACTTCCAGCACACAACGCTGAATAATATTTTCATCACACTCTCCATAAAGGAAAAGGTTCATCCAATATATACTTCTTCACATCAAATAGGAATTTCCTCTTTTGATTGCTAGTCAAATAATCAGGTAACCCTCCATACATAATAAATTTAGTGAAATCATCATACCAACGGACAGAAGGTGTAGAAATTACCATTACAAATTCATGCGGGAAAGCATCATCAATGTCTTTTTCTTCAACCATTCCAGCATATATCTCCAATGTTGAGAGGTGGTCTGCTACCTTGTTCTTACACCCCTTTCTATCTTTCACTTCAAAGTCAAACTCTTGAAGAGGTAACATCAATCAAATCAGTCTTGGCTTAGCCTCTATCTTTGCCATTAGGTGCCTAATGGAGCATGGGTTGTGTGAACCACCACTTTGGTACCCAACAATTATGTGTGAAACTTCTCAATCCCATATACCACAACCAAAGTCCTTATTTCCTCACGCTGTAACTCTCTTGAGCACAATTCAGCATTTTGCTAGCATAATAGATAGGATGAAAGAACTTGTTTTTGCACTGTCCAAGAAAAAGCTCCTAAAGCCAAACCACTAGCATTGTACATCATTTCAAAAGGAAGGTTCGAATGGGGGCAATGATTATTGGTGCTGAGATAAGTTTCTTCTTGAGTGTTTTGAAAGCCATCATACAAGAATGATCAAAGACAAATGTGCTCTCATTTTCCAGGAGTCGACACAATGGAATAGGGATTTTGGAGAAATCTTTAATGAACCATCGATAAAACCTAGCATGACCAAGAAAGCTCCTCACACCTTTTACTGGTATTGGGGGAGGTAATTTTTTGATCACTTGAATTTAAGGTTGATCGACTTCGACGCCGCCCCCAAAATTTTGTGCCCAAGCACAATTCCCTCTTTCACCATAAAGTGACACTTTTCCTAGTTAAGAACCAAATTTTAATCCACGCCTTTTCAACACCATTTCCAAATGATTCAAAGATTCCTCAAAATAATACCCAACGACCGAGAAATCATCACTGAACACCTTCATAGAGTCTTCTACCATGTCTTCAATTATCGATAACATACTACATTGCAAAGTGGCTGGAGCATTGCATAGCCCAAATGGAATTCGGTTGAATGTGAAATTACCATAGGAAATGTAAACGTTGTCTTTTCTTGATCCTCTGGTTCAATGGAGATTTATTGTACCCGGAATACCCCACCAAGAAAGCAATACAACCCTTTTCCGCCAAGCCCATCAATCATTTGATCAATAAAGGGCATGGGAAAATTATTTTTGCAATTAAATATTTATCTTCCTATAGTCTGTGCACAAACTACACCTGATGACGGATCTAGTGGCAACTAACTCAGCATTGTCATTGGGAACTACCGTGTTTCCATCCTTTTCCGGAACACATTGCACCAGAATCACCCGTTGGTTGTTCGTAATTAGGAAAATGACTCCCGCATCTAACCATTTTATTATTTATTTCTTCACCACTTCTTGCATTGGGGTATTTAATCTTCTTTGATGTTCAATACATGGTTTGCAATCTTCTGCCAAGTTTATTTATGAGTTCATACCCCAAGTTAAATACCCACACCCACACCAGCAGCCACAAACTCTTCATAGTCACTAATTTCATCTTGATCATAATTTAGTAACACTTGAGCCAAAGCATATCTACAATATGCGGCACATCTAATACTTGCTACAACTTCATCAATTTGATCCAAGTGTGTTACCATGTGCCGATCACTGGGGTATTTAATTTATGTTTGAATGTTCAAGCTAAGTACCTTCTCATTGACTAGGAACTTTAATTTTCCACCTTCTACGTCAACCAACGCCTTTCCCATAGAAAAACATAATCTACCAACGATAACTTTTATTTCAACATCAATCTCTATCAAGCACCACAAAATCAGCAGCGAACACAAATTTGTCAACTTTAACTAGCACATCATAGACTACACCCACTAGTTTCCTTATGGAACGATCGGCCATTTAAAGTCTTATACTTGTTGGTTTTGGTCTCTCAAGCCCAAGTTTATCAAATATAATCAATGGCATTAAGTTTATTCTTGCACCAAGATCACATAAAGATTTTCCAAATGTACACTTGTCAATAAGGCATGGAATCATAAAAGCGCCTGGATCATCTCTCTTGAGAACATCAGTCTTTCCTATTACCGCACCATATGTTTGTGATAGTTCGTTGGTTTCACAGTCTATTACCCAATGCAATATTCATGAGTAATAAACATTGAAACCAATGGAATATTTACTGTGAACATTCTTTAGCATAACTTGGCATTTCGGTCCTGGTGTCCACCAATGGAATATTCACTTTAAAATATTTCACTATATCCACAATCTTTTGGAATTTTGTATTATCATTTTTCTTCTACAAACTTTGCAGAAATGGAGCTGTGATTTTTATTGGAGGAAATGTAGACGATGTTTCAACATCACTTTTTGTCACATTTTCCTTTGGCACACTTTCTGCTTCTTTCTCTAGACTGTGATCCATTTCTCTAGGTGATTCATTATCGACAATCACCCTTTGCTTTTCTGCTTTGCTTGGCCTTATTACCTCTCTTAATGACTTTCCACTTCTAGTAACAATGGTTAGAACTTGGAATGCATTTCTTTCCTCCCTGTTTTCATTAGACGGACCACACTCATTGGAAGGAGCATATACAATAGTGATAAGTTACCCTATCTTTTCTTCAAGTGTTTTGATAGAAGATACATGTGAAATTACAGTATTATATTTTTAGCCAACAAATCATTAGCGTGGATCATCATTTGTTCGTAATGACATTCATAATGCTCTTTTTCACCTTTTCTTCCTTGATACATCTCATCAAGTCCATTGGTCCAACCTTGATTTCTTGCAAGCCTACAACAACTTGGCTTAAAACCCTCCAATCTTCCACCTCTCATATACCTCCCTTCATCATATCCACTCCAGGATATTGAATTTATTGAGGTTACTTATTCTCTATGAACATGCTCGTATACGATTTCAATCTGGGTAGTCAACCAAGAAAGGATTTTATCATGCTCTTTGTTTTTTTTTCTTGCTCCTTTAATGCACCCACATGTGGAAGTGACACATAATCATCACTTGTTTACCAAACTTGCTTTATTTTGGTCAGCTCATCAAGTAACTTTGTCGCTTCAGTGAATGATTATGTAATCATACCTCTTCACAGAAGATGATGTACCAATCCGTTAATTTCAATGTCAAGACATTGGTAAAAGTATTGCAATAGTAGCGCATAAGAGAAACCGTGTTACGGACATTGAGACAATTCTCATTTAAAACGTATAAATTTTTTATGCCATGGTTCCTCAATCATCCTTTCAAAATTTTGAATTGTCTTCCTTATATTCATAATTCTAGACGAATGAAAGAACCTCTCAAGGAAAGTTTCCTTCAACTCTTCCCAAGAGGTAATGGACATTCTTGGCAACTCAATAGGCCAATTAGTTTCTTCTCGTTGTTAAGGAAAAGGGAAATATCTTTAGCAGCGTTGACTCTTGTGAGATGCCTTTTGTTGAAAAAGGATTACACACACTTGCAATTATTTGGAGGTGCTCATTCGGATCTTCGTGTTCTAGACCCCCAAATAAACTTTCTGTGTTGATAGGCTGCAACATTGCTTTTTTTATGATGAAAGTAATCCCCTTCTGTACCGGTGGCAAACAGATTTCTCACACCTCCTTGGTAGGATGAGAACCCACTTCCTCTTCTCTTCTAACATCATTCTCTTTTCCATGCAACCTAGAATCATTACCATGATGTGCATTCATAATTATACCTATCAATAGCTTACTACAAGAAACCCAAGTGTAAGACCGTTCAACTACAAAATAAATTAATATGCAAATTACTTCTTAAACTAAATTCCTAACTATCATTCCCCGATAGCAGTGCCATTTTTTATAATACTCAAATCACTCTCCAAAACTAATTAAAAGAGTGAGTTGTTGTCATCAATAAAAACTCAACAAAGAGCCCGTGTCGAATCCCATACGGAATGCTATTCAGTTAAGAATGTTATTATAGAATTAGCAAGCAATTAATTCACTCGTAGTTGAGATGAAACAATTGGGTGGAGAAGTCCACAAACTTTAATAGTAGAAATTCTGAAACCCAATTATCAAAATGGAAATAATTGATGATTTACAAAACTAAAGGAATCTTGGGGTGTTGGAATTAGTTGTTGATTTTACTTGGGGTATAGTAGAATGCTCAATGCAACTAAATAATCACAAATAGGCTAGGTCATCATCAATGATAATAATCTTCTTTTAATCTCAAAGAACCCTTGCATAGAATCTATTTTCGGTCTCATCTATATTCCATTTCTAAACAACCCAATACCTTAATCTATTCTCTCTTTCAAGAATAGAGAAAATAGATCTGGCCCATAAGCTCTCTTTTAAGCAATTCATAGACATCATGACTAAATTGCTTGTATTGAATGATTTACCCACTCCAATTAATCTCTCTCGAGCATCAGCAAGATATTGTAGCTCGAATTAAGTTGGCCACCTCAATTCATGAGTTAATCACCTTCAAATGAAAAAAATATCTTACTAAAAGCCATAAACAGAGCAATTGAACAAACCCACTAAATTAAATCAACTCCCAACCCCATAATCACACTCCAAGAGTTTGGGGTTTAAGCCACATATTACAAAGTTTGAATAAATTATATGGTGCATGAAATCATCTACGCGTAGCATGAAATTGAGTGTTTAATAGAAGGCACACTTCAAAACTCAGTTAAATTACTCAAATTCAAGTTTACAATTCAAATATTTAACAATTAAAAGTGTTTTTTTACTCGATGGAAAATGTTTCTCACTCTAGAAAAGACAAAATATTTCTCTCAAATTTTCCACACCATCTTCCTCTGTCCTTTCGGCTATTTATAGTTTCCTAAAATTGTCACGACCAAGGGGTACACCCTAGATGTAACATGGCGTACTTGACCCTGAAGGGGTCTCATACAAGCCCTTAGCATATCATAACATAAGATAATAGAAAAGTGTGGAAATTTTAAAATATTTTCCATACAATCAAAGTCTTTATAAAAAGCAAAGTGGAAGTCTTACTACACTTGTCTCAAACCATCTAAAATAAATTTGAGTAACTCTTGGGACACATCCCATACAATAGTCTAAAACATAAAAGAAAGACAAAGAAAATGGTGGCTTTATCCTCGATACTGTGAGGACTCACCAAGTCTTCAACTCCCTGCACTTCTAGAAACCTATCTTCAAGAATGGAACTCAAAACCACCGAACCCTACATTTGATGAGAATGTAGGCAAGAGTATGTGTTAATACAAAAGTACTAAATATGATAGCTAGCATAACATCATAAGAGCATAACATTAGGGTTAGTCAACATAGGACACAATCCACAAGCATAAGGGAAAGTAACATAATCATAAGCATAATCTCCAACATAGACATAATGTAAGCATTAGTCATCATACAACATAGTCCATATACATAGTCAATACTTAAACCTTCATATCATAAGTAAACCACTTCATAAGTAACCTCCAAGTATACTTGTGCAATGCATGGATAAGACCCCATAATCCCATCCATGCTAAGTATCCCTTTTGGCCATCATAATCAAACTTACCCTCTTAGGATCTCATCATTTGCATAATTCTCATAGACAAGGGAACCTTCAGCTTTAGTCAACATATCAAGGAAGGAAAATATAGCAACCATCCAAGCTAACCATACAACATATAAGAGAAATACTTCATGAGTCACCTCAAGGCAAGCTTGTGCAATGCATGAATAAGACCCCATAATTCTACCCATGCTAAACATAACTATAATTATGTAAAATATTTTAGAAAATTATATTGTTGTGTGCTAAATATATAAAATGTATTTGGTCGCATTCTTAAATGCACATAATTTACTTTCTATCTTTTTGTTTCTTTGTATTTGTTGCAACATTACTCAATGTTATGTACGTGTTACTATTTTTGTTAATCTATTTTATGTAAGGCCTTTTTCATAATAAATGTGAAGAGATTTATCACGAGTCTTCCTTCAGCTTAATGGTAGAGTGAATATATTAAACTCATCCATTAGGTCAAGGGTTCGAGTCTCGTATCAACAATAATAAAGTGGTATGAAAGAAGCGAAGGTATTCTAAAATACCTTTTTTAACTTTGATTTAATCCCTCGCATCACTATGTTTTTGAATTACATAGTGTGCACAGTATGTTCAACTATGTATTTATGAAGAACTTTGTATCCGAAATTATTTAAGTATAATATAATATAACATATATGCTAGTCAATTATATTAAACTAATCGACTTATTTCCCATTAATAAAATCAAAAGATAGTCCAACTATATGTTCTTTTTTTGTAAATAGAGGATAAGATTACGAGTAAGCTTAATAACACAATTATTTTCATATTAAAGTTGTCTGGATGGTTCCTTGCTTCTTTATTAGCTCTGAACCACTGTTTACCTTCTCACTCTTCAATCCAACATATGCTAAATGGACATGTGGTTGAAGGAGGTGTAATCATTAGCATGTTAGCATATAAAATTTGTCCTCATCGGTACTGTTTGGGGTTCTTGCTTAAGGACCTTAGGTAAAATGACCCTCGAGGTTTTTATGTGTTTTTGCATATTTTTACTATTTTCCCCTTATCACAACATTCTTATAGCTTTTGTGTGGTGCTGGGTTGGGTGTAACACTTGTCATGTTGGTTGGGTTTGTTTTGAGTTTTTTTTATAAGCTTAAGATTTGAAATAGTTGACTTTAGACAACATCTAGAGATTCTGATATTGGATCGAAATTCAGTCAAATCCATTAGCTCTAGAAAGGTCATTTTTGTCTACTGTTATATGTAGTTAAGTTTTTGAGGCTTTCATTTTGAGTTTGTGCGATTAAGCATCTTAGCTTGTGACTTTTTCCAAAAGTTACCTCGATCACTTACTTGATTTACGCACTCAGAATGAATTTTATTAACCTGGTTAGATTTGGAATGCAAAATATTGTCTAGAATGTCCTATGGTTTTGTTCTCGAGGTAATTGGTTTGACTTTATGGTGTTTAACATATTGACTGGCTTTTCTTTGTTAGTGTTTACTTTGTCCAACATTTTATCAAAATTACCTTTATTGATTGTTTCATTAATTTTGTTGTGTCCATAATACCTTTTCTAAGTAGGTAGCATAGGTTTTTGTATTGAAAGGGTTTCGAATGAATTGCAAACCCACAATGGAGATTTTGACATCCTTGTGAAGTTTTTGAAGTAGTGTTGCTGGTGCAAAACTTTTCATCCCTTCACAATCGCAGGCCCCTAGCCACGTTTGAAGAGATCACAATTTAAGACTTCTGCATTCATATTACCCTTGTTGTATTCATGGGATAAGCCATCACGTTCACGAGCCTTTGACCATGTTTGTTAAGGGATAACTTGCCCAACCTCCACATTCACAACCATCACGTTGCATTCGCAGAGAGTCAGCTTGGCTAAGTGATGAGTCCACAATTTGGACTCATTTAGGGCTTTATTTGAATAGATTTAGTGTCCTCAAATGCATATTTTGTGCTGATAACTGATGTAAATCCTTGAATTTTAGGTATTTGGATTGAGGGACAAAGCATTGACACTATTGAGCAAAAAGGAACAAGGAAGTTGAAAGAATGAAGGAAAGAAGGCATAAGGATCGCCTAACCCATTAGGCGAGTCCCCCAATGGCTAGGGTCTTGCCTAATGTTCCAGAGTGCCAAGCCCTGAAGAAGAAAATTTAGTCGGCGAGAGAAAGGACCAGTCGGCGAGTCGTCGAATGCTTCCGCAATGCATTGCCATATCGCCAAAGTTTCAGAACCTTAAGGATGCTGAAGGCAAAAGAAAAATGGCGATGAAAATTACCAAAGGGAAGATCACTGATTGGACCGGCGATCCCAACTAACTGTGCCGACTGGGCCTTTGCTGCACAACTTTTTGACAACTATAAATACTTGTTTAAATTCTTAGCTTAGTACCGAATTTTTTAGGAGATTTTTTGTGAAAGGATAATATTCTTCAGTTTTTGAAGTTTAGAACTTAAAACTAAATAGAGAGACAATATTTCCTTAGCATTGAAGATTTCCATTTCTAAGAAACTAGTAAAATTACCCGCGTTTCGCGCGGGAATTTAATCACGAAATTTTTAATACTTAATCATTGAAACGAAACACTATATTATCTTACATGTAAGATTACCTAGTAAAAAACATTAATAATGTAAAGGACAATGAAAATTATTACATCTTATCATTTATCCTTACTAACATAAGTATAAATTAATGACTGTAAAAATACATACCAAGATCTGTAACATAAGCAATAGTGTCAGTCAGCCACTGAACGGGAGAAAACTACACAAATATTTAATTGTAAAGAAGAAGAGGATCATAATTTTCATTGTTATAAAATGAGAGGAAATCCCTCTATTTATAGACAACAAAGAGTAGTGTGAACAAATATTTATTGTGCATTATCGGAAAAGTTACTACTATTTGGAAAAGTTGCAACCCTTCGGAAAAGTCACAACCTTTCATAAAAGTCGCAACCCTTCATTAAAGTTGCAACTTTTCATAAAAGTCGCAACTTTTCATAAAAGTCACAACTTTTCATAAAGTCGCAACTCTTCATAAAAGTCGCAACTCTTCATTAAAGTCGCAACTCTTCATAAAAGTTGCAACTTTTCATAAAAGTCACAACTTTTCATGAATGTCACAACATTTCATTAAAGGGGAAGGCTAGTTTTGGAATTAAATATATTAAAAGTGAATTTTGGTGTGTGATGGTTCCACGTAGGCGGGCGTAAGGTTCTCTTTTATATATATATATGATTGGAAGTGGGTGTTGAAGATTCTTCATCTTAGACCTTTGTAAAGACTATATCAATCCTACCCTGTTGATGGAAACACAACTTGGTAACATTTTTTACCTTTTTACTATGTCTAGGTAAAACCCCAATTCTTGGGGTGTGATTATATGATTATGGGTTGATTTAATTGCTGGGTATTGTTTATTGATAGTTTATTTGATGTTTAAAAGTGATTTTGTTAAGTAATTGTGGTTGAATTCAATGGGTTGTAGTTGCAAATACAATATTAACTTCGTGTTTTTGGCTTTCGAGAGAGAGAGGTTTTAAAACCAAAATTACTGAATCGATGGTCTGTGGGTATTGGGTTGTCATGGGTTTAGCTCGAGAGAGTGAATCCTAAACCCTTTTCTACACATTCATCTCGAGAGAGTGAATGGACTAAAGCAAAGGTTGTGCTTCATTGCCACTAATTGGTGTTCGAGAGAAACCAATTTGATTCGGGGTAAATTGTTCAAGAGAATGTTTATCCCCACTAAAGTCTAGCTTATTCACTGATTTGCAGTTGTTTACCATCAATTGCAATTACCCGGTTGTTTACCTTGGACCATAATCCTATCACATCCCAAGAATCCCGTTTCCATATTTGTATTTTCATGTTATTGACTGTTTTAGTTGATAATCGAATACAAACCCCCCCTTTGATATTTGACACTTGTGTCACCCCAAACTTGGATTATGTTTTTCTTCGTAAATGTTTTTTAGCTATGATTAAATTGAGCATATTTATGCTTTTATATTGATTCTTGAGTACGAACCACTCCCTTGGGACTCGACCCCAACTCACTAGTTGGGTTATATTACTATTGAACGATCATTGATGCTTAGTATTGGATGAAGTATCTTTGATAGCGTTATCTCTTATCACTAAGCTCCATGATTTTGTGTAGTCTCTGCATTCGTGAAGGCCAGTTAATTGACAAATGAGTCTCTTTAACAGACTCTATTTTTCAATACCATGTTCTATTTTGGACTTAGTATATTAGTGATTTTGGAAAAAGTTTTTTTGATAAAATTTAGTGTTTCTTTTTGTAATGCATCGTGAAAGTTTATGGGGATGTGTCGGGTTTATTGAATCTTCCATTTTCCAAGGTACTTCCCATTAATTCCCTCTATCTTACTATTTTTATTCCTTTTCAATTAAGCTAATGGGGGGAACAATTTTGGCTAGATGGTGGCTTAGATTGTGATCAGTTTAGGGTATAACTTCGTTGAGAATTCTAGGACCTCATGATAATATGACTCCGTGCCTAGGTCTCACATTTGCATTTTTGCAAATTAGTTTCCAATTTGGAATTTCGTTAGTAATATAGGTATCTTTGTGTTTATTTTTGCATTCCTATAGTGTTGTTGATAGATTAGCACCACTTTGAGGCTCTCGGTATGGGAAAAGCACCCGAGTGAAGGTTCAATTGCAGTTGTTGTATTGAGGTAGGTTGTGTTTCCTTTTTTTTGTCTTGGCTCATTTAGATCACTTATTTTAAGTAGTATCACATGTTTTGGTTGGAATTAGGATAAGCTTAGGCTTTCCGAGATCCTTAGCAGACTTGTGGCATTTTGCGCTGCTTAGTGTAGTTTTGGCTGGGAAACCATAGTTTATGTTGATCTTTGTGACTTATACCGTTTAGTATCTTTATAATTGGATTCTATATGGAATGAAACTTATGGTACCACATGTTTTGTAGGATTGAATCACTCATTCTAATGGTGCTTTTTGAGATCTTATACCAAATTATTTGATTTTTGGGCCTTAGGTCATAAGCTTGGTCAAGCTAGTGTACCGAGTTAGTACGTCTGTACTGTGATAGGAATTGTCCGAGTATGTGTTTTGTGCATTGCGATTTGATGTGAAGCTCTGGAATTTTATATGATTTTGAGTATGGTTTTTGTACTTGAGTGCTCATTGTTGAAAAAAGAATTGGTAGTGATATGAATTATCAGTTATTCTAATGATTTGGTAGACCTTGAGACATTTATGACTTAAAACGGTAAACATGCTCATTTATTTGTTTGCCCAAATTTCAGCTACTTTTGCACTATTAAGTACGATGTACCATTCTCGACAACCCATTGACATAGTTCTCGGCTACATTCTATTATTTATGATTATTGATAAGACTGAAGTATTATTCCAGGCTTCCCCTTAACATTTATCTTGGCTATTGGTTCTCTACTAATATGTCTAGGTATTATTTCGGGCGGCTTGATGTTTTTTTTGGGCTTCTTACTTTCTTTTACTTTTACTTTTACATTTCATTAGTGTGTGATTTTACCTTTCAGCATGCTTTAGTTTCCTCGTATTTTATGTGTACTTTGTGACTGAGTTCTTGATATTGCTTACCTTTTCTCAATTATATGGATTTCATATCAAAGAATTTATCCCTCTTGTAATAGTAAAAATGCACTTCTCCTTATAATTTTGATCTTTCCTATCTTGGTCATCCTATGTTACCTACATACTACCCCGTGTTTTGGTAATCATACTACAGTTTCACATCTTTTTCTGATGCAACTCCTATCTTGGCCATCACATACTTGGATCTTTTTGAGCTCTTAGCGTTTAATGATTTCCTCTTTATCTCCTTTATACTGACTTATGTATTGTATTTTGCTTAGTCACATCTCTTGTACAAAGAGCCTTTCTATACTTAGTAGCTCCTGAATAGGTGATACTAGGTCAGAGTTAGGTCTTGTGTTAGTTTCTCTTCTTGGTCTTTTTTGGGCCTCTTTAGTACATTTTGTATCATAATATATACTTATGATATGAACCGTTTCCTTTATACTATGTCATTTTCCGCTCATTCTTGTTATTATTATTTCAACTATTGTCGTTTGCATCTTTTCATTTTGGGTTTTAGCTTGCCTACTCTAGGTTGTAGTAGGCGGCATCATGTCCTAATTTTTGTAACACCTCGGGATTTGAAAATGTAAAAGAGAGTTAATAGGTAGGTCCACAAGCATAAAATAGGTTAGGGAACATTAATGAGATCCTTAACTGTCAGTTTAGGGGCTATGACCCGCTTAGGGTCAAGTGGCCCTATTGTTTAAGGTTGGCAGCAGTTCGATCACCTAGACGGAACCTTTAATGGCCCATGGTAACTTTTATGTCCCGTTTAACGGTACTTAAAGGACACCCATCAACTTTTAAGTTGGGGGTCATTTTGGTCATTTCCTATGTGTTTGGCTCCGAAGCTATGTCGATTTAACCCCTAATCTAAGCCATGTATAAGCAATTTAAATCCCAAAACTACCCACTCAAACTCATTTGCCTTAATTCCAAAATTTCCTCAAAATTCATCCCCAAAATTCTCTCTCTAAATCTAAGGAAGAAGAAGTTTGGGTTTCAAGATCAATTCTCAAATTTACCATAACTTTTGGGCTATAATTATTGAGGTATGTTAGTATTAATCTATGAAGTCCTTTCCTCAATATGGTTCCCTAAATATCTCAATTTTATGAGTTAGATTATCAATTCAAGGTTAGTATTTTATTCAATCTTCATGGATTCTTTTCATTCATAATTCAATTGATTATTTTCAATCTTTTGATGCATGAATTGTTGTAATTACATGATATAAGTTGAATTCCTATGAAGCCATGCATGATCCATAATTTTTTATTATGAACACACGATGAAGCTTATGAACTTTGAAAGATGAATTTATGAATATATGCATGCTTTTATGAAGATGATGTAAATGATTTGAGGATTCTTTGAGAGTGAAGTATCAATATTTGTGTGAAAGGTTTTCTCACATACTATTAAGATCATGATTGTGAAAGGATTTCTCACATAAAGGATTCATAAGGTTGAAAGATTTTCTCACCTAAGTAGAGTAAAGTTTAGGAGTTATTCTATATAAACTCTAGCATTGATTGGTTGCTTAATTGGGCCTTTCCAATGATGATAATATGACTATGATTAATGATTATTCTGTGGTATGTTTTGCATAGAACAGAGTGGACAAGGGCCGATTAACCATGTCCCATAAAGGATGCGTGACCACAGGATGAATTCCTCGGATAGACATTAGCTAGTAGATTCACTTTAGCTCAGACTCATGGTTCTTACTTTTACAAGTAAGGATATCTATTTTTGGTGCGGGGTAGACACAATATTTCTTATTATAGCTCACATTGTCAATGTCGGTTACATGGTAAACATCCTACAATAATGAACTGAGGTTATTTCTCGAAGTATCTTACAAAATGTTTTAAAGATGTTTAGCTTGCATTGACCACAATGTAAAGTCTTTTTTAACATGATTTCATAATTCTTATTCCTTTCTATCATACTTAGTATATTCCATGTACTTAGTACACATCTGCCTTCATTATTTCACTAATGTAATGTCTGACGCTCCTACCTCAAACACTCGTGGCATATTAAGGTTTTGACACTCGAGGATTGGTGAGTCCTGATGTTCTGAGGACCGAGACAATCTTATTCCTTTCATACTTTCTGTTTTCAAACGTTGTATGTTATGTATTGGTTATGTCTTAATCACTTTTTTGATGTAAAAGATGGCCTTTCAAGATTTATGTTAGACTTCGGCTTTTATCATACTCTTTTATGATATGAGACTATTGCTTTTTAAATCTTTATTTCTAATATCTTGTATGATGTACGCTAAGTGGGTTATGTAGGGTCTCTCAAGGTCTTATACGCCATGATACGTCTAGGGCGTACTTTGGGTCGTGATGATTTTGTGTGGTGATAGCATGGTATCAGAGCTTTAGGTTCACTAGTTTCACCAATACATGATTCTTGTCTAGTAGAGTCTCACGGATCGGTATGATAATGTCCATATCAAATATTTGAGTGGATCTAGGGCATTCTTAGGTGTACTTCATTATTTCTTATAATGCATTTATAGTTGTACCAATATCTAAAAAGAAATTGTTACACTCTTTCTCAGATGGCTAGGATGAGGTCATCTAGGGGTAGGCAATATCCTCCAAAACCTCAAGATGGAACCCCATATACAAATAGAGGTCGTGGTTGACCCATAGGTCGAGCGAGAGCATGGGCTGCAGCACCAGCTTGAGATCTAGAGAAGGCACCACAATCTATGCCCAAGATAGAGGTTGAGCATATTCAACATCAGCTGGAGTGGGTGGGGAAATCCCCTTCTGTACTAGGATACTTGGCAACGCTAGTGATACCTGATACTTTGTTTAGGATCCTCAGCTTCATGGAGGGAATGTAACAGGGGGACTTTACCTAGAAATTAAACTTGACCTCAGGTTTGAGATGAGACCCAGACTTTTGCCCAAGCAAAGGCTGAGTGAGTTCACACCCCACATGCACATAATATTGTTGCATCTCCTCCTTTAGTGGTTTGAATGATTCTCACTTTTGCTCCACCTATGGAACCTAATCCACTTTTGTCTTCTAAAAAGAAGATGATGTTGGTATGGTTCATCATGTTGGGTCCTTCCAGGTGCAAAAGTGATGCAGGAAAGGATGCCCACGAGTTTATAGTTAGTTTCGAGTAGAGGTTTTATAACCTTGTTTTAGTATAGTCCGACAAGGTTGATTACATTGCTTTCAAGCTTGATGGGTTAGTGAAATAATGGTGGAGGTCCTATCTTAAGTACAGAATAGTTGGGTCACCTTTGATAACTTGGGCTTAATTCTCCAAGGCTTTCTTGGAGAGGTATAGACCCCCTAGCCTAAGGGAATGGATGCGGGATAAGTTCACAGAGTTGAAATAGGGATCATTGTTAGTTGTAGAGTATGAAACATGGTTCTATGAGTTGGATCAACATGCAACTATGCTTATGTCGATTGAGCACTAGAGGGTACATTAACATTTAGTGGCATAAATTTTTCACTTCGTTTTGCTACAGAGCATATGGTGGCATCGAGTCATTCTTTTCATCAGATAGTTGATCAATCACACATAATTAATGGGACCAATCGTAAGTCTTATGTAGGCAACAATAAGAGACCCCATTATTAGGGTTGTTTTAGCGGGTCTTAGTCCTATGCAATGGGATTTCTGGGTAGAGGTAACCCACAATAGTTCAAGCCTAGTAGACCGGTTAAGGAAGACATATATCTTAGAGATATTTTTATTGTGGGTGCTAGTGATCAAATTGTTCATGCTCAATTCAGACTTCTCGAGGTGAATATTTAGGGTATTCAGGTTGTGGTGTCCAGTCAAACTTAGAAGAGTCTTCTCAAACATTTTCTTCTTCTAGGGGTTGCTATAAGTATGGTATAGTGGGTCATTTGTCCAGAGATAATTCTAGATTCAGTTATCGCAGAAGACAAGGTAACTAAGTTCAGGTCGCTAGAGCTACGGTGAAGTTGACTAGAGATGGTGCTCAGAGTAGAAAGGGTGGTCCCCAAGCTTCTCAAGGTGGTCCTTAGTCACGTAGGTCGGGTGATTAAGGTATACACGACCATATGTATGCTTTTCAAGGAATGCCAAATGTGGAGTCATGAGATTCTTTCATCATAGTTACAATCTTTGTCTCTCATCATCCTGTTTATACTTTACTTGATCTAGGATCTATATTCTTATATGTGTCTACTTATTATGCTACGCGATTGGAGTTACCTTGTGAGCCGATTTTTGTTCCTATGTGTGTAGCTAACCCTGTTGGTGATTCTTTAGAAGTGGATTAGTTGTATAGATCTTATGCGGTGACTATTCTGGGGTATATTTACTTGGGTAGACCTGATTGTGTTGGATTTAGTTGATTTCGACATGATTCTAGGCATGAATTATTTATCCCCTTGTCGCATGGTTTTGGATTGCTTCTCCATGATTGTTACGTTGCACAAGCCTGGTGTTCCTCCTCTTGTGTGGACCAACACATATAGTCATATGTTGAGAGGAGTGATTTGTTTTTTATTGTGCGATACTTGATAGGGAAAGGGTGTCTATCTTTTCTTACTTATGTCGGTGATACTAGTGTTGACACTCTTCCTCTGGAGTCTTTTCCTATGGTTAGTGAGTTTGCTGATGTGTTTCCTACTGATCTACATGTTCTTCCTTTTGACCGTGATATTAATTTTGGGATTGATGTTGAGACAGGCACGCCACTCATTCCTATTCCAACATACCAAAGTCTCCAACTACATTGAGGGAGCTTAAATAGAAACTCCTATACCTCTTGAGTAAGGGGTTCATTAGATCGAATATATCTTCTTTGGGTCCTTTATTTGTGTTCGTGAATATAAAAGATGGTACCTTGCGTATGTTCATGACTATAAGTAGTTGAAGAAGGTGACCATAATAAATAGATATCCTTTGGTGCAGATGAATTACTAATTTGACCAACGTCAGGAGGCAAAAATGTTCTCTAAAATTGATTTGAGATAAGGCTATCTGTAAAATTGCCTTTAGGACTTGGGATGACCACTTTATATTCTTAGTCATGCCTTTTGGGTTGAATAATTCTCTGACAATGTTTATAGATTGATGAATGATGTGTTCAAACCCTTTTTAGAATCCCTTATGATAGTGTTTATTGATTACATCTTGGTCTAATCTGGAGTAGGGAGAACCATGAGCACCAACTGTGGATGGTACTCCACACCTGGATAGATTAGGTGTAGTATGACAAATTCACTAAATGTGAATTTTTTCTTTAGTGTATAATATTCTTGGGGCACACAAGATGGGATAATAGTGGATTTGGAGAGTATTGAGTCAGTGCATAGTTGGGCAAGACCTACTTCTCCCACTGAGGTTATCAATTTCATCGAGGTAGAAGGATACTACAAATGGTTTCTGGATGGGTTTTCTTTGATTGCAACACCTTTCACTATATTGACTTATAAGAATGTACAGTTTCTAGTTGTTTGATGAGTGTGAGGCAAGTTTTCCGAAGCTTAAGACTTTATAGACTTTATTGTCGATTCTTACTCTTACTATTTAGGGCCATGGGGTTATAGTCTAGTGTCATGATTCCTTTGTTGGCCTATGTTGTGTGTTTATTTAGCAGGGCATAGTTATTTATTATGCTTCCACACAGTTGGGTGTTCACGAGAAGAACTATATCAGTCATGATTTAGAGTTGGCAGTGATAGTTTTCATATTATAGATTTAGAGGGCCTAGTTGTATGGAGTTCACTGCGAGGTATCCATTCACCATCATAGTTTTCAAGATATCTTCATCCGGAGGGATATTAATCTGAGTTAGTGCAGGTGGTTGAGGTTACTAATGCATGTGATATCTTGAGTCATTATCACTCAGGAAAGGATAATATGGTAGCACACGCCCTGAGCCAAGAGGTAGTGCGTATGGAGAGTTTGGATTTCTTAGTTGTGGAGGAGAGACCTATGGCTTCAAACATTTACTCCTTAGCCACCCAAATTGTTAGACTTGATATTTCTAATATGTGCAGTGAACCTGGTTTTGCGAAAGGTATATCTTCTTTGATAGAGCAAATTCGGGAAGAATTGTTTGAGGATCTAAGATTGTGGGTGATGCAGGACATGTTGTGTAGCCGCGAGGCTAGGAAGGTGACCTTTAATCCTAAGGGCATCTTGAGGATTGAGGGTCAATTTTGTGTTCTTAGAGTTTGTGATATTTTAGGGCAATTCTACAAGACTCCTATTTTTGTAGATATTCCATTCATTTCAGTTTTTCATGGATGTATAATGATTTGAGGTAGCATTATTGGTGGTCCGGGATAAAGATGGACATTTCAACGTTTGTGGCAAGGTTTTTGAACTTCCAACAGGTGATGTACAAGTCCTAGAGACTAGGAAGCTTAGCCCGACTACTATCCATTCATGATCAAAATTTGGATTTCATAGCCATGGACTTTATGGTAGGCTTACAACGTGTTTTTAGGGGCTTTGATGCTCTTTGGGTCATCATAGATTCATTGACCAAGTCAACTCACTTTCTACCAGTTCAGACTGCCTATATTTCAAAGAGATTGTCCCTGATTTACATTAGAGATTTTTCTATTTAGATGGGGTGCTTGTGTCTATAATTTCAAATTGTGGTACTCAGTTCACTTCACACTTCGAGAGATATATTATGAGAGAGGTGGGTAACCAGGTTAAGCTTATTACAACTTTCTCCCTCATACCAATGGTCATTTTGAAAGGACTATTATGGTTTTTGGCGACTATGGTACAGTCTTGTGTTATTGATTTTATTGGTTAGTTTGTTAAGTCTCTAGCTATGGCAGAGTTTGCGTAGATTAATAGATACCATTCGAGGCATTATATGGTATGTGGTGTCTTTATCTCGTAGGCTGGTTTGATGTTTTCGAAGTTAGACTGTTGGGAACCAACTTGTTGAGATATTCTATATATAGCGTATGTGTGATCCAGGAGCCACTTTGTACTTACCAAAGTGGGCAGAAGAGCTTTATTGATCGGAGGTTGCGGCCTTTAGAGTTCATGGTTAGGGATCGAGTATTTCTTCAGGTGTCACCTTGGGAAAGCATGATGAGATTTGGGTAGAGTGGAAAACATAGCCCCAGATTCATTGGCCCATTTAAAATTATTAGGTGGGTTCGAAAGGTGGCTTATAAGATATCCTTGTCTATATATCTTCCGAGTCGTCATTATATGTTTCATGTCTCTATGTTGAAATGGTATGTTAACGATGAGTCTTACCTACTTCAGTGGGACTCGATTCATCTTGATGAGTCTTTGATTTTTGAGGATGAGCCTATAGTAATTTTAGACTAGCAGATTAGGATGTTGCAGTCTAAGGAGATCTTATCAATTAAGGTTCAATAAAGGGAACGTCTTGTTGTGGAGGCTACTTGTGAGGCCAAGCTTGACATGTATACATGGAATCATCACCTTTTCGAGCGTTCATGTACTTTTAAGGACAAAAGTCTTTTTGGTAGTGGATGTGTAATGAACCTCGAGGTCATTTCTATATTTGTATGTGTTTTTACTATTTTGACCCTTCTCGAAGCTTCCTCAAGGATTTTGTGTTGTGTAGGGTTGGATGGAATGCTTCTGGAGGTGGTCGAGTGAGTTTTGAGTGTTTATTACCATTTTGGAGGCTTAAGGTATAAAATAGTTAACTTTAGTCAACATCCAGAGATTTTGATGTCAAATTTAAATTCCTTCATTTCCATCAGCCTCGGAAGGATTATTTTGGTTTTGTGTGATGTTCGGTTAAGGTATTGAGGCTTTCATTTGGATTTTGTGCGCTTAGGCATTTTAGCTTTTGTGTGTTGCCCAAAGTTTAACCTTGGTCAATGATGTCACATGTATTTTATATCTTCAAGGTATGTTACAATATTCATTTCAAATGAAGGATTTGGGGCACACGTCTTACTTTCTTAGTGTTAAAATTTCTCACAATGCTAGTCACTACATTCTCTACCAACAGAAGTATACCAAAGAAGTCTTGGACATGGCTCACTTGACTTATGAGACCATTGTTGATACACCAATGGAACAGAACACTCATCACTCAAAGATTGATAGGAAACCTCTAACAATATCCGACCGTATAACAATTCCTTGTTGAGAGCTTAGCCCACTTAACTTTTACTCGGCCTTATATTACTTATGATGTTCATATTCATAGTTAGTTTGGGACTGACCCTCAACACCTTCTTATTACGGGTGTTCATCCACTTCTCTATTATCTTCAATTAACTACCACTATGACCACGGATTACAACAGTCACTCACCTACTCTTTGTGCAACTTGTCATATGGTAATTATTGTGGGTGCCTCGATACTCAACGTTCAGTCACCAGGTATTGTGTTTCTTGGAAACTCATTGGTATCTTTAAACTGAAATTAAAATAAAAAACAGCAATGTCCAAATGATTGACTAATGCAGGATATCATGCCATGTCGACTACATGCAATGAAGTGGTTTGGTTGCACCATTTGTTTGCAGATTTCAACATTCACTTTTCGCCTCCCACATTCATATATTTTACAATGAAAGTTTGGTAAATAAAAACTCCAATATTTTTTTCATGAACAAACATAGCATATCAAGATTGATTGAAACTTTGTTTGGGAAAAAATTGATGAGGACATGTTTCTCTTCCTCATGTTTCTTCGAGAGATCAACCAGCCGTTTTTTTCACCAAATACCAAACTAAGAAACAAAATGAGTTCTTTATTGTCAAACTGTTAATTGACCACCACCAATTTGAGGGGGATGTTAATCACCATCAATTCCAATCTCTACCTGTAGGGATGGCAATGGGGCAGGGAGGATGCAGGGCGGGGTGGGTTTAAAGCTATGTGGGGAAGGGCGGGTTTAAGGTTGTGCGGCGGGTGGGATGCGGGGCAGGTTGACATGGGTTTTTTTTAAATTATTGTGGGGCGGGGCGGGTTGCGGGTATATGTGATTTCATGTGGGTTCAAACCTAATTATAACTTCTTACATGTTATAAGAGTGATAGAGAATTATTTATTAAAATAATTTCTTTAAACTACTATAATATTAATTATAGTAAATGAAAATGGTTCAATAAAAAAATAATACAATTTCTTACATGTTTCCAATTGATCACTAAAAAATAATTTTTTAAGTCACAATCCAATTAAATTAATACAACTTAATGAAAAAATGAATTTATTTTTATGAATTTTATTTTTATTACCAAACTTAACTAGAAAAAGAAAATATTAAAAAATTTATGCGCGGCGGGTTTGTCACATCCCAAACTCAAGGGCGCAACTGGCTCCTAATGCAAAAACTCAGGCCCGAGCCGACCCTGCTAAACCATTTGCTACTAGCTCATGGCAGCCACATGCAATCAAGAAATCAAACAAGTATATCTCGGCTTAAAATTAAGTCATCGGCCGGCAAGGTCCCTGCCAACTAATCTATAAAAGAAACAACTACTCCCAGGAGATCATATAAATAAATAGCCAACTAGCACAGAAGTCCTGATTGGGCCGTCGAGGCCACCATGATATCAATACCAAAACTAAAAGCAGGTATATATCAATACAATACATCAAAAAGCTCACAAGCTTCAGCAAACCAACCACAGGCCAGTATGGCCATAACGTAGCTATACACCCCACACACTAGTCTGCAAGCCTCTAAGAGTAGTAAAGATTGGTTGGACAGGGCCCCAGCCTACCCATAAAAATATATACAACAAAAGCTAACAAACCTCCACACTCTGGCAGCTCCGAAGGAAAGGGCTAGCCAACCGTATAGAAGTCAATCCTACTGCTGAGGAGGTTTACTCGGATGTCTGTTGGGACCTGCATGCATGAATGCAGCGCCCCCAGGCAATGGGGCGTCAGTACAAAATAATGTACAGAGTATGC
>JAJOOO010006427.1:0-45857 GCA_029582685.1 Solanum piurae
AGGGTTACTTATAAAAATCTTGTTTGAAACTTAGATAAAAAATATTTTGATACTTGTAAAAATCTCGAGAATAAACCTAACTTGAAACTTTTACCCATAGCCTAGTTTTGAACCATACAATTAATCCAAACTCCTAAACATGGATTAAAGGACCTTGTTTAACAACTAACAAAGGATATAGAAAATCCTTAAGTCATTCATACAAAGTTTTAAGTTGAATTAAAAGACAACTAATTTATTTTAAGAAAACTTAACAATTTTATTCTATTCAAAAAATTTGAACTAAATAGTTAGTTCAAAACTCATAAACATGGAGTTAAAGCTTTTCAATAACTATGAAAGAACATGAATGGTTCTTAAGTCATTCTATAAGCCTAACTTAAAATGGGTTTGGAAATTTGAAAATTTTAAAGTAAACAAACGACAAAATATGAAATAAAAATCCCTCCAAAGATTCATCTAAGTTAAGAAAATAAATGTTAGAAGTTAAGAGCAATTATCACAAAATCACAACATAATGAAAACAAAGTGCAATAGAATTTGGACAATTTTAAGTCCAGTTGCTGCTTCTCGTTTGCTGCTGCTGGAACTGTTTTTAGACTTTTTTTAAGTCCAAAAAGGTCATTTTCGGCCCTTCGAAACTGCTGCAATTCTGCCTCATTTCAGCTATTCAAATCTCAGCCAATTTGAACGGAAAAACACTTTCGTTTTAGCTCTTTTGAGCTGCTGTTGCTGCTGATTTTTAGGTCTCAACCCAATATATCAGCTTCCCTTTCGTAACTTAGTGGAGGTTTGACTCGAAAAGAAGATAATGCAAGGGAATGGAAAATCCGAATGGACTCAAACGGGTGAGTTCATGCAAAGAAAATGAGGAAAAAAGGATTAGTAAACGAATAAATTCTTTAATCAACTAAGATATAAAGCTCAAGGATAATCAATTCAACAATTTGTCCTTCACCACAATTTAAACAACAAACCCATTATTACCAAAGAGCTATTGCCTTAACATGTTGGAATTAGTCACTAGGCAAGTGAAATCATAACTTAAAGAGACTGAGAATTAAAAGGTAATTAATGACCAAAATGTACTTCTCATGATGAATAAAGAGATGACAATCACAAGGTCTCTTCCTAACAACCAATCATATCCTAAGGACCATTTAAACAACAATCAACATTTAACACCATATAATAATTCATGAAAGGAATAAAGTAGGTCAGTAGCTTCGGGAACTGTCACACATTGGTTTCGATAATGAACTAAAAATGACAATTACTGATTTAGATTAAAAGCTGCATCCCAAAGGTTCATATCACACGCCAACAGATTCACATATACACAAAGGCAAAGCTAGATTTATTTAACAAATCGATTTAATTTCTAAGTGAAATAATTATTAGAAGGATCTTAAATACTTAAGACCTACACACCTCCTCATCCAAACTAAATATGAAAGAATGGGAAACTGATAATGGCTACTATAATAATTGCAAACTTAACACCTTTGTATAGCAGAACAGACAAGAAAGCCACAACATCTTATCTGCCATCTTGATCTATGCAATTCAACAAAGAGAAAACAATTAAGACTCCAAACTAAACATTCCCATTTCCAAAAAAAAAAAAAAAAAAAAAAAGAAAAGAAAAGGAGAAACAAAGGTGTTTTCATAATATAAAAAAAAAGCAAATAGACGAGGAGAAACACAACACCATTGATAAATAACAAATCAGCAGCCTAATAGAGCAAATTCATGAAATCTCAAATAGATGAGATCCCAAATACGCAGGTAGGCAGCAACTATTCTTAACTCTATCAGTCAACATGATAACTTTAACTCACAAAATTAGTCAATTAATTGTAACTAGAACTTTTGAAACAAATAATAATTGAAACTCTTTGACTGAAGACACCAAAGGTAGTTAACACGCAACTAATAAACTGATGCAAATTAGAAAATATGCTGGAGTATTTCGCTTTATTAGAACTAGCAGCTTAAACGAACTCAAAATCGATAGCTATAGGTAATAGATAAATGCACAAACTCAAGCCAAATAACGTCAATCTATCACATTAGATAGCTAAAGTTCAACACGAGCTCTCAAATAGAACAACATATTTATGATAATGAAATTTGAACTTGTGAATTCCAAACGAAGCCAATGTACGCAATTTAGGACCTATAGCTCAAAAGAGTGACATGAGGGTCTTGGGATTTAGGAGCAATCAAAGAGAAGTTAAGTTAAAAAACAACTTTATCTAAAGCTCGACTAAATCTAGGATCAACTCATGATTCCCGAACAAATAAGATCCTTAACATAAGAAGCAAGCAAGATACCCACATTGTGAGGAGGGAACTTGACAGAATGTAAACAAGGGAAGAAATGAATAATACTCTACTGATATGCAGAAATCCAAATGTATACATACAGCCCAAACAAATGTAAATGATGCTTAACCACGTAAAATGTTAGATAAGGAAATGGGGATTTCACTGATTATGAATGGGAATGTACAACTCCATATTTCTATTTTATTTTTACAACTTAGATAGGTGAGACAATCAAGAGAAGCTAAGTACTTTCGAAAGCTTTCCAAATCAAAATAAAAGCAAGTTACAGACTCCATCTGATAGCTACGAATTCTTGAACATAAAAAATCACAACTCCATTCAACACTGATTAAACTCATCCTAAGACAATAGCAAATGCTAAAATTAAATTAATAGAGAGGAAGGCATAACTATCTCACATGTCTTTTTTTTTAAAAAAAAAATGAAGGCAGTAACTACTAACTATTAATCAACCTAAAATGCTGAATTTATACCTACAAACTTAGCTACCAGATTGTGACAACAAGCAGGGTAAACAAATGCAAAAATAAAAGAAACACAGAAGGGGAATTACCTGGTCTTGAGCAGTGAACCGGAACGACGAGTTGGGAAGACGATCCCACCTCTTCAACTCGAAAATCACACGAAGCTACAAAATTTTGAACTATGAAACCAAGAATTCCCAAAAAAAACTTTTAGGGTACTCTGTGGTCTCCAAAAAAAAAAATCCTCCTTCAACAGTGGGGAGAGGGGCTTTTTATAGCATCCAAAATCTCCAAATTTCTGAGAATATTTTCGATGTGGGATTTTGAGAATTTTCAAAACCCCTTAACAGATAAGGGTTGCCAACTGGTTAGTGTACGAGTTTGAATGGAGAGACGTTGATTTTAGGAGGAAGGACGAAGAGCACCTGAGATTGAGACACGTTGGATGGTGAAGGACGATTTTCCAACGTTCTTCATACGGAGAAGAGGATAAGGGAGAGAGGAGACGCAATGGGCTTGGAATCGATGGGCTCACTGCATTCTGGATTTCGAATTTGGTTTGCAGATGGGTCGCATCTCTGGACTGCGCGAGGAAGAAGAAGCGTAGGTATTGGGGTCGTTTCGTTGGATCTGCATTGCTGGAAAATAAGAAACTGAAATGGGTCAGTAGTTGTAGGAATTGGGTCTGGGTATAATGGCTTTATTATAAAACCAATTGGTATTTAGGATTTGGCCAAAGTATTGCAATTTTAGCTGAAATGGCTCATTGCATTACCAAATCTAACCAATGGAATTTTAACACATAGCCAATTCGATGATTGGTGAATTCGGCTAAAGATCAAATAAGATGAGTTATTACTAATTAATTAACGAGCTTTTTAATTTTAACAAAATAAAATGATTAACGTAATCATAAACTAATTAACTCAAAAAATATAAGCTATTAATTAACTAAACTAAATTAACCAAATATTCAAATAAAACTAAATTATTATTTTTTGGGACAATTTTTGAATACCCATAAAAGGTACTAATTATAAATTTATAAAATATGTATTATTATTTGAAATTTATAATTAATGACAAAACTGTCTTTTTCTTCTTTTTTCTTAAAAAAAAAACTTGAAAAACATTGTAAATTTTATTAAAAGCTAATTAGTTTAAATTGTTTGAAATTGAAGAAACTCGATGATTAATACATATTGTGGAGGGCCAAAATTGGGTGTCAACAAGTAATACTTTAATCTTTAATTATATTAATAGTTTATTATTTAATTTTTGTCAATGTGAAATATTTTATTCATGTTGAATGTCATGTGTCAAAAAAATTCAAATAAAAAAGAAAGTGTATTACACATACCACACTGAGGTGTGTTTTTCAAATTAAAAAATGATAATTTAAGTGTGTTCGTCCCTGTGCCGAATGGCATCATCTTGATCTCTCTACTTCCTGTTATATCAAAACCAGCTTCCTTATCCGATCCTTTAACTAAGAACCTCTCTAGCTTAAACTCCATCTCCCCAACCATGAAATTGATAGTCGCATCCTTTGGGATGACGTAGCTGTTCAGTTCTACTTCCTCCGTCACTGTGTGTGGCAGCACAAAGTGACCAGGTGGGTGCCGCCTAAGACCTTCTAATATAACTGCTTTCAAGTAGGGCATTTTCTGCAAATCTTCCTCCTTCACCACCTCTTCATCTGTCAACTTGCTCTGTTTTTCTCCAATTACTCTGGAAATTTCTCGGTATAGTTTTTCCTGAATGGATGGGTTTTTGACCAAGTTGGCCATAATCCACTGTAAGGCAGTGGACGTTGTATCAGTTCCAGCGCTTAAGAATTCATGGCAAAGGGTAACAATTTCTCCATGATTGAGGTTCCTGTTTTCCACTAGCAACTCCAATTTCAACTGTGTATCCACATAAGCCATCACAAATTCATCATTGTGCTCGGTCTTTTGTTCTTTGGCCATGCGTCGTGCTTTAATCAATGGAATGAAGATATTCACTTGTTGTAGTTGAATGATTTCCTTCCAGCGATTCCGAAAAATGATTTTCCCAACTCCAGGAAAGAAATTGAGTAGATAGAATCGTAGGTGACCAGGAGAACCTTGCGTTGTATATTTTCAATTTGTTTGATTTGAGATTAGCTTAAGATTATCTCCAAAACACATTTTAATACAAGAAAACAGAACATAGCATACTGAAAATGATCAATAAACCTCACAGAATCGACTTGTGCATGACGGAGGTGTTGAAGGAGGATACCCAGTACCCACGATCTGGCCCTGGAATAGGACTTGATGCGAGAAGGATTGAGTATTTCTGAAGTCAAGTTTCAACGAAGGAGACGCCATAGAGGGCCGTAAGGGGGGAGCTGATGCTGCGCTGGTTACTATTGTGGATAGCAATGGTGGGCACAACCCTTGGCCGGTCGGAGAAAACAGAGCCTTGCTGGACTAAAGCTTGGTAGGCTAAGGAGTGGCTAGCTACGTATATGGTGGGATGAGACCCAATATTGAGGGTGATGAGAGGACCATACTTAACCTTGAGGTCACGGAGTATGGCTTCCAAGTTGTTGAACATCCTTCCTGCCCATAATAAGCTGCCGCTCACCGGAAAACTGTAGGGTCCCGGCGGGAGTTTCTTCTTGGAATTGTGGGATATGATAATAATATTAAAATGGATTTCAGCAAGAAAACGATACACAGAGTAACAACGATGATAAACCAGATTTCCATTACTATATTATGGGTAAAATTACAATCTATCCCTTAAAATTTTATAATTATAGAAATCTCTCAAAACAGATTCAATAAAATAAGCGTTGATACATTAATCTGATGCGCGAGATACATTACATTTTATACATGATACACTATCTGATGCGCGAGATACACTAATTTGATGTACATTTTATACATGATACACTACCTGATGAGCGAGATACACTAATCTGATGCGTGAAAATGAGGAATTTTGGAGATTTGTAAAACTTATAGGGAATAATGATAATAAGTAAACTAAAATGTGAGATTTCTACAATTTTTCCTATATTTTTTTCTTCTTCTTCCAAATTCCAATCAAGCTGAAATTTCTATCAGGAAGCGATGAGCTGTTACACTTTTTTTCATTCTCAATGTTCATGTATGTGAGTTTATAGAGCAACAAAGGAAAAGACGCAACGAAATTGAATTATTACGATTATCAAAAAATTTCATAGGCAGAGTAGAGTTTGATCAAAGGTAAATTCAACTCATCACATGATTAATTTGAGTTCTTTGCATTTTACGTTTATCATAAGATTATGAAATAATAAACAAAGGCAAAATTTGGGGAGGGGAAGAAGGTAATATAGGAAAGATGCTCCTCTCCGGTATAGCTAGTGTCCAGTTCGTCCACCGATATGCTAATTTGGCTACATCTATCCGTTTTCAATGGTTAGTAATCATTTAACTGGACTACCTACCCTTAAACTATGGTTACCACCAATAAGGAAAGCATATATAATATATAATTAATGGGTTAACAATGGTTTAGAGGAGTATTTCAGTTAAATGATTACTGACAATTAAACTTGAAAACGGACAGATGTAATTAGATTAGCATAGCATTAGACGAACCGAATACTAGTTATAGTGGAGAGTGGAGAGGAGCATCTTCCCTAATATACAACAACGTCAAATTAATCAACTCTTTGCATCAATAGATTTAACAATAACAATACAAATTTCAAAGGTAACAACAATTCAAACAAGCTTTTATTGCAACAAGGCATTAACCATCATTTTCCCTCTTAACTTCCGTGGGAAGGAAGTCCATCAACAGAGAAGTAGGCAAATAAAATGAAGCAATTACCAAACTCAAACAGAGTTAACTCTGGGGCAAATACGAGCTCGTAATGGATTTTTCATCACACTGGTGAATTCTAGCTTCACCGAGAGATCAACATCGTCTCCTTCGACAGGATCCCATTGAAACTGCCAAACCAAATTAGCCACAAAGTATTCCAAGTGAAGCATAGCCAACGCATAGGCAGGACACATTCTCCTCCCTGCACCGAATGGCATCATCTTGATCTCTTTACTTCCTGTTATATCAAAATCAGCTCCCTTATCTGATCCTTCAACTAAGAACCTCTCTGGCCTAAACTCCATTGGATCCTCCCATACATTTGGGTCCAATCCCATGTCCGCAACCATGAAATTGATGGTGGCATTCTTTGGAACGGTGTAGCCGTTTAGTTCTACTTCCTCCGTCACTGTGTGTGGGAACAGAACGTGACTGGGTGGGTGTCGCCTAAGACCTTCCAATATCACTGCTTTCAAGTAGGGCATTTTCTGAAAATCTTCCTCCTTCACCACCTCTTCATCTGTACTCAACTTGCTCTGTTTTTCTCCCACTACACTGGCAATTTCTCGGTATAGTTTCTCCTGAATGGAAGGGTTTTTGACCAAATTGGCCATAATCCACTGTAAGGCAGTGGACGTCGTATCAGTTCCTGCGCTTAGGAATTCACGGCAGAGGGTTACGATTTCTCCAACATTGAGTTTCCTGTTTTCCTCCGGCAACTCCAAATTCAACAGAGTATCCACATAAGCCACCACAAATTCATCACTTTGCTCCGTCTTCTGTTCTTTGTTCCTGCTTCGTGCTTCAATCAAAGGAATGATGATACTCTCTTGCTCTCGTCGTAGTTCAACGAGTTCCTTCCAGCGATTCCTAAATATTATTTTCCCAACTCTAGGAATGAAATTGAGTATATAGAATCGTCGGTAATTCACGATATACTTACGCTGTATATTCTCAATATCTTTGATTTGAGATTCCTCAAGCTTATCCCCAAAACACATCAATACAAGTAGACAGAACATAGCATACTGAAAATGATCAATTAACTTCACGGAATCCACTTGGGCGTGACGGAGGTGTTGAAGAAGGATACCAAGTACCCACGATCTGGCCTTGGAATAGGATTTGATGCGAGAAGGATTGAGCATTTCAGAAGTCAAGTTTCGACGGAGGAGACGCCATATAGGGCCGTAAGGGGCGGAGCTGATGCTGCGCTGGTTACTACTGAGGATAGCATGGGTGGGTAGAGCCCTTTGTCGGTCGGAGAAAACAGCACCTTGCTGGACTAAAGCTTGGTAGGCTAAGGAGTGGCTAGCTACGTATATGTTGGGACGAGACCCGATATTGATGGTGATCAGAGGACCATACTTAGCCTTGAGGTCACGGAGTATGGATTCCATGTTGATGAAGATCTTTACCGCCCATAGTACGCCACCGATCACCGGAAAACTGTAGGGTCCCGGCGGGAGTTTCTTCTTGGAACTGGAGTTAGGGGAGATGATAGTAGTATTAATTAGAAATTTCAACAAAAAAGCGATACAAAGAGTAACAACAATGATAAACCAGATTTCCATTATTGTATTTTTTGCTTTCAAATTCTAATCAGAGTTGAAATTTCTATATGAGCTTTTACACCTTTTTCATTTTCAATGTTTACTTATGTGTGTTTATAAAGCAACTCCAACCAAAATAAATTTATTATAATTATCAAATATTGGATCTGCCTCCCCTCCATTACCCTTTTTCTAAAGTTTAAAAGACAAAACTAATAAATATCATAACTATAGTTAAATCAATTAATTTTAGAAAATTACTATCAAAATTATCATATCCAGTTCCCTTGGGGATAGATCTATAAAAATTCACCTATCTCTATAACCAAAAAATAATAATTGATTTGAATGATCCTATATTAAGAGCTAAATTGGCTAAGGGTATGGGTCATAATTACTATGGCTAGCCCGCATGGCCCAATGATCATTTATATATTTTTTCTGTAGTAATTTTAGGTATTATTGCATGTAATGTAGGCTTAGTCGTTTTAGAATTAATGATTGGTGAATCGACGGATCCATTTGCAATCCCTTTGAAAATATTATTCGAAAGATATTTTTTTTTGTATGTAAAAGTCAAATCAAACTAACTCAAATAAATTGAGACGTATGATATAAGAATGAATAATGCATTAAACAGACTGTATTTTTTTAAGAAGACCGTGCAGACAAGTTGTTATTTATAAGAATAATAAATTAATAACGTGGATGAATCAGAAGAAGAAGATCAGTATGTTATATAAAAAAAATGATACTTAATTTATATAACCAGCTCTTGTATCTAGTATATAATATAAAATATATAAAACAACGAAGAGATGACTTTTTAATCTTTTTTTTTCTTCATTTTGCAGCATTGCACCAACCAAGAAGAATAGAATAATCAAGCACAATTCACGATGGATCGAGCGGGTAGTTTATTCTATGAGATGTATAATTGCCATAATAATTAGGAGTGTATAAGTAAAATCGAACCGATGAATCAAATTAAATTTAAAAAAATCAAATTATGGTTTGCTTTGATTGGTTTGGTGTTGAAAATTTTTTTTGATACTTTTGATTTGATTTGACTTGGTATTAAAAGAAAATTAAAGTAAAATCGAACACAAATCAAACCGACATTATATATATATAAAGTACGAAGAAGAATTTTAGTTACATCATATAGTTGTAAAATACTGAAAGATCGAAAAAAAAAACCAATTAAAGCCGAAATCGAAAAACACGACTTTATGTGGTTTGATTTGATTTTTAGATTTAATAAACCGATATAATTGATTTAGTTTTTTTTTTTAATGAAAAAACAAACCAAACAGATCTATGTACACCCTTAGCCATAACTTTTATCATGTGGTTACCGTTGAATTAGTTTATAATATTTCAAGGTCTTAAATTGAATAGGTTCATCTGTTTGTGAAAAAAATATGACTATTAAGAAATGTCATCTTTCAAGCTTTATGAATAGTATAAGGAAGTATGAATTTTTTAATGGATTATTTCTACAAAAATATTTATTCATTATTTTCGCGAGCGAATTCTTCATTTTTAAGCTTAATTTCTATTGTAATTTTTCCATTTGAACACTTATTTATTCTTTTTGGAGTGTATAAAGCCACAAAGTGATTCAAGATAAATGCTTATCTGTGGTCATGGTTATTCTAGAATGATTAGTGTTACACAGAGTGATTTGAAGTATATATGCGGAGATCTATGATTCTCTCTTTTTATGATGCTGAAATGTATTTTTTGTGGTTAATTTGCATGTTGGATCGGATTATATTAGAAGAATTTAAATGCTTAACTGATTAAGAGTCTGTTTGACACTATTGCTAAAAACTATTTATTTTTAAAAATATTTTTTAAAAATAGCTTTTCGAAAAAGTGTTTTTGATAAAAAGTAATTTGTGTTTGGTTAATTCATTTGAAAAGTGATTTTGATAAGAAAATTGTGTTTGACTAAATTTTAAAAAAAAAGTACTTTTGAGAGTCAAATTACAAAAAAGGACAAGAATCAATGCATTTTTAATATTAAGATTATTTTAAATATTTATTATAAAAATTTTAATCATTTTTTATTAAATTAAAATGTACATATTAAAATTTTCAATCAATATTATACAAAGATGAATAAAAAAAAATTAAATATTAATATAATATTAACATGATAAAAACTCATCACAAAACAAATAAATATAGGAGAATATAAATATATATATATATATGGTAAATATGTATATCTGGAAAAGATATTTTGGTCTTGCAATAAATAATTTTCTCCTTCTGTTTTTGCTTTTTTAAGAAACAGAAATTTTTAACTTCTTCCCAACATGAGAAAAACTGATTTTGCTTCTATTTAAAAGCAGTTTTACTGATTAGCCAAACACCTCATTTTTTCAAAATAAGTATTTTTTACTCAAAATAAGTGTTTTTGGCCTTGCAATAGCAATGCCAAACATACTCTAAAATTGAAAAAAAAAATCAAGTAGGTTCTTATGTGCATTATATTAATGATGATTATTATAAATATTTAATATTTTATTTATATATAATATATTTCTTACAAAATATTACTACACATTATTTGAATATAACAATTATAGAGAGGTAATTTAAGAAAAATCTATTACTATAAATTAGAATGAATTCGTTGTTTTGTCCCGCATAAAATTTATATACATAGTGTTGAATGTTATAGAAAGCAACTAGTAATAAATGAATAATTCCCATTCCAACGGGGGTGGTTTGGTAGTTGAATAAAAATGAGTTGTTTATATATTAATTTTCGTATAACTTATACTACGTTTGGTAGGTAGATATGAAAAAAGTTATTCATATATAAAATTAATCCAACATTTGATTGACAATTTAAAAACCTGCATAACTAATACATGCATAAAATAATACATAAATTCACTCATGATTAATCCTTATATTAATAATACACTATACATGCATAACTCTAATTAACCAGCTACCTAACGACCTCTAAGTTCATCCCCATTGGGCTGTACTTTTGTTTAAGCAAATAAAATGACTGTCCAATCTAATACTCCTCATGTCCCTAATTACTTGTTCACTTTTGAATTGACACACCTATTAAGAAATCAATAATTGACACGGTGACTATTTTACCCCTATTAATTGTGAAGTGGATGAATTAAAAACTTAATATTTTCAAGAAGTTCTTCTACCTTTTTCAAAATAATTAATTGAGGGTATAATAGATAAAAAAAAATTGTTATTTCTTAATTTGTCAAAATGAACAAGTAATTAGAGACCATTAAAAAAAGAAATGTGGATAAGTAATTGGCCGGTCGGAGAAAACAGAGCCTTGCTGGATTAAAGCTTGGTAGGCTAAAGAGTGACTAGCAATGTATATGGTGGGACTAGAACCAATATTGAGAGTTATGAGAGGACCATACTTATCCTTAAGGTCACGGAGTATGGGTTCCACTTTGGCCGTGGACCATAATAAGTTACCGATCACCGGAAAAATGTAGGGTCCCGGCGGGAGTTTCTTTTTGGAATTGGAATTAGGGGAAATGATAATAATAGTATTAAATAGAAATTTCAGAAATCATAAACCAGCTTTCCATTAGTGTATTTTTTTTTCTTTCTTCCGATCTAGCTGAAATTTGAATCAGTTTTTTTTTTTTTTTTTTTGTGATTTTAATAATGTCAAGTTGAAAATATAAATTAAAAAGTTACCCAAAATATATAGAAATAAGTTTCAAAAACACATTTAAACTGTATATTTTTATTTAGTTTCATACCTAAATTATTAAGAGTGTGAGTTTCATACCTAAACTATCACTTTTTAGTTTGAGAAACACATTTTTCTCTTTTATATCACTTTCATCATGGTGTGTGTAATACACTCTCTCTTTTATTTTAAAAAATTATCACATCACACTCCACATGGACAAAACATTCAACTTTGATAAAAATTAAATAAATTATTAGTATTAATTAAAATTAAAAATTATTATCCAAAAAAATAATATTTCTTTTATAAAATAAAATGTAAAATATTTTTCTTACCCCACTTCATTACTTCCTCTCACCACCTCCACCCCCACCCTGGCCATTTTTTTCAATACTAATTTAGATATTATTTTATTTTTAAAAAAAAATTATACCCACCCCACCTAATCCTCCGCTTTCAATTTTTTTTTCTCATTTTGTGTTAGATATATACCTATCGAAAATATTTTTACTTGCCGCCGCAAGATATTTATAATTTTTTTACTTATTTATGTTATATTGGTATTCTAGTAGAATTATTTTTTCTAAAAATATATGTACATACATATCTAACACAAAATGAGAAAAACATAAAAAAAAAATAGGAGCGGAGGGTTAAATAGGATGGGGTAGAATTTTATTTTTTTAAAAATAAAATAATATTAATTTATTTATTTTTTGGGGGGAGGGATGAGTGGGTGAGTTTTTGTTTGGAAGGAGGAGGGTGAAGTATGAATTTTTTTAAAATATTTTATATAAGAACATTTTTTCTAAAAAAGGATGGGGGACTGGGGGAGGGGTACGTGGAGGAGGTGGTGGAGTGGGGTAAGAAAAATAATTTAAATTTTATTTTTTGAAAAAAAATATTTTTTTTATGGATAGTAATACTTTAATATTTAATTATATTAATAGTTTATTATTTAATTTTTGTCAAGGTGAAATATTTTATCCATGTTGAATGTCATGTGTCAAGATTTTTTCAAATAAAAGAGAGAGTGTATTACACACACCACTAAGGTGTGTTTCTCAAACTAAAAAGTGATAGTTTAGGTATGAAATTCACACTCTCAATAGTTTAGGTATGAAACTCAAAAAAATGAAATAGTTTAGATGTGTTTTTGACACTTATTTTGAAAACGGAGAGATGATTTTTTAATCCTTTTATTCGTTTTGCGTGCATGGATATGGGTGCATGTACTGCAAGCGCAGGCAACAAAAAAAAGAATAACACAATTCACCATGCAACGAAAGTCACGTGGATCCAACGGATAGTTAATAGTTTGCTCCTGATTGCGTTTATGGTGGTATAAAATAAAGAGAAGGTTGTCATGAATTATTAATTTTGTTTTCAAATTATTGACGGTCTTAAAAACTTTCTTTACTTTGATTAATTGAACTTAAATATATTTATGATCGTGCAACATGACTGAAATACACTCTTAAATTCTTGCCATCAACACTTCTCTCGATTTTTGATATTTTATTAACAATCTCATGTTTTTATAAAAATTTGACACCACTTGCTATGGCATATTGCATACCGAGATTGTATCTAAGTTTAGTTAGTCAAACAGAAGGATATTTTTAAAACTATCAATATTTCAAAAACGAAACTAATAATTTGCGTCAAATCATATGCAGAGATCTGTGATTCTTTCTTCTTTTGGTGCTGAAATGATGAAGTTAGTGAATTTTTTGCGTTAAATTTGCACGTTGAAGCGGATTATTATATTAGAAGAATTTAAATGCTTATCATAAATATATTTTATTTATATACTCCCTCCGTCCATTTTTATTTGTCATGTTGCGCTTCTCGAAAGTCAATTTGCCTAATTTTCAAAGTTAAATTAGATTATATTAGTTTGATATTTTAAACAAAAAATTTAGATATTCAAAAATTATACAAAAAGTACTATAAATTGCAATTTTTTGTATATCAATATGATGAAAAAATACATTATAAAATGTTAATCAAATTTTTTATATTTGATTCTAAAAAAGAAAACTATAACAATAAAAAGTGGACGGAGGTAATATAATCTATAATGAATTCATCTTCTAAATTTTATAAAAAGTAACTCAAACATGATACTAATTTTAATGTATGAATAATTCCCTTCCCTTAATTATGCTAATTTTAATACATGAATAATTTCCTTCCCAACCAACAGCCAAACGACCACTGAGATCATTCTCTCTATACTCTTGTTGAAGGAATTAAAATTACTGTCCAATCTTAATGCACACTTCATAAGAAGTCAAACATCATCTATTTTTTTGGAACTAGTAAGTGTTTTCTAAAGCTTCATTGTTTAAAACAGAGATTTTGACACAACATTCTAATGCAAATACCAAAAGATCCTCAAAACACAAAAGCATAAGAAAACATTGAAAACCTAACTTTTATAACTAATTCATACTTGTTCTTCACGAGTTATCGAGCTCTTGTTTCAGAACATCTATAGTCGAGAGAAAATCAATCCTATCCACAAAATTGCATGATACATAACATATAATCACTAACAAAAAGAAACTACAAGAACCCACCTCTCTATAGTAGCGAGACAATACAAAAGTAGATTACAAGCCATTGTTAACTTTTAAGGGCGTTGGGACAGAAGAAGAAAGATAGACATTGTCCATCAAGCAGTCAACCAAATGATTCTAATGCCCTTCTTGCTATTCTTACTCCATCATTGCATCTGTGGAAGATTCTGTAGCTCGCTTATCAGATTTCCTTTTGCTCTTTCCTGTAACACGTGTGTTTGTAACCATCAATAAGCAAAATCAACGAAGAATCCTTAATACATCAGGAATGAAAGATAAAATATAGCAATCTTAGTGTAACTTGCCTTTCTTCTTCAGTTGCTTCATTTTAAGTTTTGAGCTCTTTTTCATCGGAAATTTAACAGGAGCTTTATTGGAGTCTTGAGTTTTCCCTGAAGCAATTAGGAAAATGTCAATCAGTTTGACATAGAACATACATCCCTTCTACCATTTGCATAAGGAAAAGAGAGAAGGAACAAACAGAAAGTAGAGCAGATATAGCAACTACCCAAAACACCAAAACTTTTAGCATATCACATAGATATAAGCAACATATATTCATCATAGGAAGCAATAACTCCACTCGTAAACACAAGCAGCAAAACAACAAAAAGATCAGCCTTTCTTCTTACTGAACCAGCAATCTCAGCTCAATCTAAGAAATTGATTAGGATTTAGGATCAACATTATAGCACTCTAGCCTAGATCAAATCAAATCCAAGACGTAGATTCACTAGACTCTGAATTCTAACTAGCTCAAGCCAGGGACAGACCTAATAAGAGAGATTAAATCTTCTTCTTTAAAAGATTATAATGTGCAAATAGGATAAAAATCAAACCTTTTTTTATGACAAGGAAAACCCGCAGCCGGGTGCGAAACTCGCTCCTATGCAATAGCTCGCAAACCACATAGGAGAGGTAACCCGCACTAGACAATCCCGGTGCGATGAGCTCAACCCATAAGGCAAACCACTTGCTTTCGCTGGCAAGGGGTGACAAAGGGTTTCGAACTTCTCTAACATGGAAGTCCCAAGCCCAAACCAGTGGGCCACCCCGAAGGTTATATATAAACTGATGAATCCCATCACCATAAGGAAAAATTGTAACATAGTAATCAAGGGCGTACAAAAGTTGCTTTAGGTCACAAGTTCAATCCCAACTATGTCATTCTAGTATGAATCCCCTTATATAAATTCACAGTTACACCACTAGTTCGAGAATCAAATAACATAACACCTTGAAACAGAGATTTCAGTTAATTTAATTCTAATGGATTTCTCTCTCACACACACACAAGATCATAAGCAAAAATGTTGGAGTTCAAAGTTCAAACCCCTAACTTAAACACTAGGTCCGTAGAAACAGCTACAACCGTAACTAACATACCTTCAGCAGCATCAGCCACAGCCATCTCCACATCCTCCATTGTTATCACGCCCTTTTCTATAGCCTCTTTTTGGTCCTGTTTCACATCAATCAACACCCTCAAATCACAAATTCATAATACACGTAAAAAATACAGTAAAAAGATGAAAAGGAACTAATATTGATCAATGATTACAGACCCTGCGCCATTTCTTGAAGAGCTTGCGTTTACGCTTCCCGGAGATGGCAAGAGGTTGAGCCTTCTGCTTAAGCTTACGGGTATTTGGGTCTCCATGTTTTGCTCTCTTGCTCTCTGAGATTATTGCCCTTCTCTTCTTCTGCACCTCATTAAATTTCGCCATTATCCCCAATTTACCTTCACCTGCGATACTTTTTCTTCTGAAACCCTAGTTTAGTTTCTCTCTGCCACTTTATACGTGTAAGTCGCCGCTTTCGGTTGAACCCCCGGTTTAGTGTTAAATGTACCGAACCCGGTCCACACGCCCCGTTCTATTTATTTAAGGAAAAAGGGTTCAAAATATATTCGAACTTTGATCGAAATTGTGTAACAATCCCAAACAGGACCTAGTACCCTGCACTATTTAATAATGTATTTTAAAAATATATAGTTGTCCACCTGAAAATCATAAATATTTCATTATAATAAATAGTAACTTGTCCAGCTGGACATTTATATATCTTTTAAATATACTATTAAAAATAGTGCATGGGTAATAAGTCCTGCCCAAAGTTTGAAATTATTACAGAAATTTCGATCAAAATTCAGATATATTTAAGACATTTTCTCTTTGTTTTTGGCTTGTTAATATAACATTAATGTGTATTCTTTTGGTACAAATAATAAATAACTTTGAAATTTTCTCAATATTCAAGTTTAAATAGTTTAACAGTAATCTGTGATGGAATTAAATCTGTTTTAATAATGTGTATCAAATCAAATTAATATAGGTATAGAGGTATGTCAAATAGATGGAGCAGATGCAATAAAATCTGAAATCATTTTCTTGTGCGCACACGAAGCATGTTTTTTTTGGGTCAAGAAATGAAAATATAGATATGGAGCAGTTTTATTATTCATTGTGGCATTCCCAGCGGCACCTGTTTTGGTCGAAATGATACTCCCGCAGTTAAAAAGTAAAGTAATCCATTTTGTTTGACCATTTTTGCTTTAGTTCATTAGAATTATGATTTTTTTCTAAACAAAAATTCACCAATCCAAGAAAAAAAAAGCATAATAATACCACTTGATAATATTTTTGGATTCATTGTACATCTTTATTAAATACTAATACGCAAAAAAAAAAAAACGTAGCCCACCAGTAGATAGATAACCAATTTATGAATGGTAATGATTACAACGACAATAGAGAAAAGGATACTAACAACACTGGCATTCGAGAAAGTATACTGAGCCAAAATAGTGTCCCTGAAGGAAAGAATCAAGTCAAACAACGAACTGGAACACTATTCTTTCCATTTTTTCCTTTTGTACAAAATAATGATCCACTGTTGATGACATAATACACACGATTACACAACTAGGCTAATCACCAGCCCTCGATTTCGCATACTGGTGTTACGAGAGAACAGTTGCAGACCAACTTGGTTGCCTCAAGAATTCTGACAAGGAGACGTTCAAGTATGAAAAACAAACTTGTCCAAGAGTGATAGCCGTACTTTCTATTGCCCGAGAGATGGAGAAGAAGTAAGATGTGAGTTCTAGAGATATTTGGCTTCAATCTCTTCCAAAGTGAGCCCCTTTGTCTCTGGTATGATGAAGAAGATGAATACAAGAGACAAAACAGCTATGCCACCAAAGATGAAAAATACAGTTCCGGCCCCCAGTAAGTCCTGCAATTTAGGAGTTACCAAAAATATAATTTCTCAAAGACATATTTGTTAATTCTGACTCGTAGTTGATTTTCTTAGATGACATCCATTTTTAAGCCAAATAATGCCACTAAAATAAACATAAGTTGGAAAAAGGGTGGAGACCCAATAGAGAATAGCCTTGAATGCACAATCCATCAGTGATGTTGTTTAGACTCTTCAAAAATCCCCAGCTGTGTGTCAGTTCATTCAGTAATGTATTTTTTTAAGATCCAACACAGGGCGGTAGTATTTTTGGAGAGATCAAGCAACATAGTCCACCAATACCTTGTCAACTAAGATGAACGACTTCCAGATGACATAAAGTTGTATGGACCAATTACATCACCACTTCTAGATGATATAAACTCATACGAAGAAATTGCATCACCTATGGCCAATTAAAAGAAGGTGTTTCCACTCTCCAAAGCAATCAACAATTTGGGCGCTAGATCAAACAATCTTGTACAATTATACTTCACATCGGAAAACCCTATAATTTTATCCATTAACAATCATAACCATGCTTGCATGAGGTGTCAACTATGTCTTCAATCTAATAAATAAAAGAAATTATCCTCCGCTCTAATTTAATACTGATGGAAAGATCCAATACTGTAACTGAAAGCTTAATTTAATCTAAGTATCATGATGGGTACTCTACCCTCCCCAGACCCCACTTATGGGATTACACTGGATATGTTGTTGTTGTATCATGATGGATACTCATACATTTAATTACTTCTGATGTTTGTCACGACTCAAAAGTCATTTTAAACCTGAATGTTAGTTCAGGGACAAGTGTAAGAGCAAGAGAGCATCTAGCTTTAAGAACCCAATTTAGTATTGAGGTGAAATGTGTCAAGATAGAGCAAAATAGATGAAGTATGTACCCTACCCCTATTAATTCTGGATTAAGGTATTATGATTGATCAATACATTGTGACTGGCACTCACTTTTAGTATTCTTGGAGTGAGATTCCAAAATAGAAGAGACAAGTGATTTCGAAAGCTCAACCACTAATGCAGGCAGCTTCTAATCAGCAGAAGATGTACTCTGACAATGAGACTTCGCCAGTATTAGCACCTAATAGACCCACTATCCTCCTTTTATCTTCCATTAATTGCACGGAATACATTGTCAAATCTTCAAATTTACTATTAAGATATAATCCATTAGAACTAAAGATGTACAATATCTGCACATTCAAGTACATAACAAGCTTGAAGATACTCCAGGTTGGAACAAAAAAATTCAAACTTGTGTGACAGGCAAAAGAGATGCATCTTAATGGATACTATTTAGTTCTGTATGGTAAAAGGAATATATCATATGACTTTCTAAGAGTACCAATTTCAAGTATCTGATTTCACCCTCTATCCCTTTCATCTTTTATCTTTTCAAGATTAGCTTAAAATGAAAATTTTAAAAAAACTCCTCGAATGAATAGACAACAGACTAACCTTAACAAATCACAATAACATGCCTAAAGTTGCTTTTAAGGGAATTCTTTAACAGAGTAAGTGCAAAAATATTATTTAGAAAATTCCAGAGTATTAAAAAGTTTTCAGTACCTGAAGAGGAGAAAATGCAAATGCCACTAGTGCATTTGCACCGAAATTCACAAGAACTGTAATACTCAACCCTCGCCCTCTAACGCGCAAGGGAAAGATCTCTGAGATCATCAACCAACCAATAGGACCAAATGATAACTGCAAAAGATGACTTCAAGAAGTTAAGAGCAATGCATTACTTGGTCAAGCCTCAAAAACCAAAACAAGCTGTATAGAGATGCTGTGGATTCTTTCTTTCTTTTGTGGCTCAAGGAATCTTATAGTTAAACAAAAGAAGTCATGATAATAGGCAAGAGGATCGATTACAAAACCATAGGCCAGAATATCGTACAATTTTTTTCTAAAATCTAAAAATAGCACACACGAATCACAGAAAGAATTGCAGATGTTATCTTGGTACAATCAATACACCAAAGTAGAATATGTCCACAACCTCACTTCTTTGGAACAAACCAGAAAGTACTACTGTTTTGGGGTTCACCCTGTTACAAACTAATACCTTAGAAAAGAATGGAACGAGTCCTTTCAAATCCTTTGTCCAAATGTTCTTGACTTTTGGAATATAGACATACACATAGTAGATTAACAATAGGAAAGAATTATCATAATTTTAATGGATACACATAAGACTAGCATGAGAGTTTTGTGGGAGACTTAATGCTTTTGAAACATACTCAACAAAGCCCCAAGTTTCCTTTTAATTCTATAACATAATTCTTACGCAAGGCAATAGTGGATTAAAAAATACTTTCTAGTACGTCAGTAATTAACTTTCAGATACTTTTTTCTTCTACAGATCCATGATCTAATTTCATGATCTGCAAAACAATGGTGCCTAATGGTCATAAAATGGTCTCGTACCTTTTTCCTTTTCATAACCTCTGCTAGAATAAGGGAACAGTGCAAGAGACTGCAGGAAGGAGAAGACACACTCACATGGAAAAGACATAGTAAAGGGGTTTACACAGTGAGCTCTGCATACAAAGGCCTGAATCAAGAGGGATCACAGCTCAGTTACTTGCATTGGAAACTTATATGGGAAGCAAAGGTACCATACAAAGTGGCATGTTTCACTTGGTTGGTTTTGAGGGGAAGTTATTCTTACTCAGGATTATCTAAGATATAGGGGATTTCAACTTTGTTCAAGATGTTATTTATGTGGACAAAATGCAGAGATATTTAGACATTTGTTTCTATACTGCAAAGTGACCGGCCAGTTATGGGATCTGTTTTATCAACCTCAGAGGTATCAGGTGGGAAATGCCAAGAAGAACCTCTGAAGTTTTGACAAGATGGAGCACAGAGGGTAAATGCAGCACAAACAAAGACAGATGGAAAATTGTCTCAGCAACAATTTGGTGGACAAAATGGAAGGAGAGGAACTAGAGGCGTTTTGAAGATACAAGCAACGCCTTGCAAAGAATCAAAAATGAATTGTATTCTTCTGTTTTGCTTTTGGTTAAGTCAGAACATATAAACGATCCAGTTTTAATTATTGAAATTCTAGGTTCCTTGTAAGAAGAGCTAGAGTTGATCTTTAGTTTCTGCTTTTGTCTGGATCCTCGGATGTAACACTCTCATTTTTTGTCTGATGATTTATATACAGATTTTGTTACCTTCTCAAAAAAAAGTTCTGCTAGTGGAAGATCACTGAAAAGAAGAAAGAAACATCTAATCTCAACAAACCATTTCAACCTAGTTACCAATAAGATTAGACTATTTCAAAGTCTGCTGAAAGTTTCAGGTGATGAACATTCACAACGTCCAAATAAATAATTTCCACCATACCAGTGGGGTAAAAGATGAGCAAAGGTTGTTGCTTACTCTTCAAAAAAAAGAAAAAATCTAGAATTACTGCATCTAATAAAATTTGTGCAAAGTTGAACTTCAATTTTATCTTCCTCAAAAAAATAAAATGTGCACAAAAATCATGATGTTATTTGTACTGTATAGTCAAAAGTTACACTCACTCAGACAAGTCTATTGTAGTACTTTCAAGCACAAATATTGAATGAAACAAAACTTGAATTACCTGGTAACAGCCAACATACAGTAGCAGAGCAGTAACAGCCACAGCTGGAACATCACCAAGGAAAGTGTAATATGATCCCAGGAGGAAAAGTGACATTGCCTGCAGAAAATACAGAGCTTCAGAAAAATTAACATTGATTGTTATGAAGTTGCTTCTTTGGAAGTAAGTTATCTAAGATTAAACATGTCAAATCCACCATACTAGGAATTCTGAAACTATAAATTTATAAAATTAATACTCACTCCATTCCAATTTACATGATACTTCATTTTGGGATGCTATAGCATGTTTGACAACAATACATTGACAATATCATATAATACAACTTTCATAACTTTCTAGAATTCAAATACAGTTAACTATTTTTAAACTCTAAAGTAATGTTTTCTCAACCCAGTTACCATTAATTTAATACTATATTTTACTACCACAATATATATATATACACAAGTCAAATTAACATATAAAACTTAGTTGTCCAGTCAAACATTGCCATATATAATGAAAAAGAGGGTATAGTTACTTACAATCCCAGACACACCTCCAAGAAGCAGAGGCCTCCTCCCAAGCTTATCAATAACTACCACTGCTACAGCAGTCATAATGAGCTGAAAATGGTGAAGGAAACATAGGATCATTCCAATGCTGTAGCAAAAGTTAACTGAAACTAGCAGCAATATCCCATAAAGCAAATGGGATAACTAGCACAGAGCCACAGAGGAAGCAAGTTAAAAGGAAAATTAAGACTATTATCATTAGTTCTGTATCAATGAATACTGAATCAACTTTGCAACGATCTTCCGAACAAACCTCGAATGCAAGCATCCTATCCACTTAACGCCACAGGAAGTTGTTGCCTTATATTACCATAAGAATTCAAAAAATAATAATATATATGCCCTTTACCACCTGAGTGGACATCTTTTCTTGTTCATTCTTTTCCAGGAAAGAACAAGGCTAAATAGAAAGAGAAAGAAAACAATCTTCCCCAAGATTCCACCTTCAACAGTGCAAGGAAAACCGAAGCTCTTGTAGCATCAGCTGCAGCTGAAAATCCCGCATCCTGCCATTGTACACTAAGTTAGTAGGGCACAAAGAAGAGAAAGTGATATAAGAACATCATTAGCACCCTTCAACTATTTGGCAAGTGTACCTGGAAAATTTTTGCAGCATAATACAAGACACTTGGTTGCCCAGTTATCTGCCACGTTAAAAGTAAAAGAAGTGAGTGCACAGTTAGATCATTGCAAGTGGAACGGAAATGAAACTATTATATATAGCTACCTGTTGAAACAAGATTAGTCCAGCACCAATTGTTAGGGCTTTCAAGCATTTTCCTTGCAACATCTCACCTATTGTCGCCTCTTTTTCTTCGCTTAGTTGTGAAAGCTCAGACAGAATGTCATCTACTTGACGAGATGCTGAATCACCAATGGCAGCTCCCCTAAGCTGGCACAAGCAACATATGGCTTTTTCTCTTAAACCCTGCAACTCACCTTTCCCCTGTATAGCACATAGAAGAATCCACCTGGGTGATGAAGGAAGCCACCACATTCCAATTCCCATAATAACTGCTAAAGGGGCACTAACTCCATACATATATCGCCAACCAGCAACAGTTTCTATCAGAAGGCTTCCAACTGTATATCCAACCTACAAATGTCCGCTTTCCACAATTCAAAAGAATGATGTACAACAAATAATGATGTCATGAAATATAGATCTAGAGATCACCTTCCTCTACAGTAACGTTCATATAGACAACAGAATTTCCAGGCAAGTATGTAGTACTTACTAGCATCCCAAAAACTATGAAGAACTCTTTAAGAGAAATCAGTTGTCCTCGTATCTGGCTAGGAGCCGTCTCAGCAATGTACATGGGAGCAGCATGCATTGCCTGCCATGGAACAGAAGGAGAAAATGGGACAACCAGTTTGAACATTGAGTCTTTAAAAAGAAGTGGATTTCCAAATATTTTTCAGGTTAATACTGTTTAATCCCTCACTTGACCTTGATGGTCTAATGTAATTGATGTCTCGTCAAATCAAAGCAGAAAGAACAAAGGAAGCTAAAAGAGGTCATTTCTGTGTTTAGGAGTGTAATCAGGAGACAACTCTTACAGGGGAAAGATAGAAGTGAGAGGTTCATGTATGTGAAAGAACCAGTCAGAGTTCAGGGGAGTAGAAAGACACCTCAGAGAAGAAAGAATATGGGAAACAGTAGACAACTTTTAAAGGAGATATAAGCAAGTGGAAGGAGTTGAAGGAGTAGAAGGACTCATGTGCCTGAGAACTCACCATCACAATTCACATGTGAAAATACAAGTTCCCCGGTAGAATAAGTAAAATGGAAAGAAGAGATTAAAGACATTGCAGTATCTTACCAGTCCAATTCCTACACCATACAGCAAGCGCCCAATTACCAGAATAACATAGACAGGAGCGAATGCTGTTACCAGAGCTCCAAGAAAGTAGAACAAAGCAGACACAATCAACTCCCTTCTTCTCCCTACAAATAAGTTAAGTAGTTTCAGTCACAAGAGTCACATTTGAATGTGACACCAATTGCGGTCGGATAGAAAAACTAACCAAGCCGGTCAGCAATTTGGAAAGCAACGGCAGATCCAATTAAAGCACCATACAGTGAACCACTAGTCTGTCACAAGCAGCAAACCTAAGATCTTTCCAATGCTCAGACAGAAGAAAGCACATATGATTTCATGAGAAAATGGTATACTTACTATAAGACCAGTTTGCACAGAAGACAAATCATACCAAGAAATTCCACTCAATGTAGCTGACTGCAGAATATAAACAACATTAACTTTTTTTTCAATCAACAATATAAGCGGCATTAACTTGTTAAAGTTGTTTTTATTTAATTAGCCAACTGCAGAATATAGCTTGACACATTAGAACCATAACTCTATATGCTAGAATGAATAACAATACCAAGTTTGATAAACAAATATTATGAAATCAACAGTTCATTTAAAAGGTACACTATCAGCAACATTTGATGACCTTTTTACAGAAACTTGAAACAGTAGAAAATTTCTATGAGCTGTCATTAAAGAAAAACAAGCAATTCAACCGGACGCATTTTTATATGACAATCAACATCTTTGTAAGAGCAAAGATCTTCTTGAGGCACACGATGTTCAAAGCCTGATCTCAATCAAAAGTAATTTCAACATATTACAAACTACCATGAGCTAGACAATTGAAATGTGGTAACTGGAAAGACAGATAAAAATGTCTAGTTTGGTATTTTTCCTACTTGCTAGGCCAAAGACTAAAACTTCCATGTTCCCTCCAATATCAGTTCTTTCTCCTTTTGTACTAAGTTGGTCCAGAATCCATAAAGATTCTTGTTAACAGCCTTATGCCATCAGCTAGGAGGACATAAAATCAAGGTCGAGCCGCTAGAAACATGGTAATGAGACACAAGGATTCTTTTGTTTTTATTTTTTTGATGATACGATACAAGGACTCCTTATTAGGTCGAAGGAAGCAAGATACCTCTATGGAAATTGCAGCAGAGGATGTGGCTCCAATATCATAACCATAAAGCAGTCCTCCAAAGGCGGGGAACAGAAAACTGGAAAATCATTCATCAACTTATCATAATATATTCGAACTAAAAGATCAAAAAATAATAATAAGTATCCTACTAAGTGAATCAGCATAGGACATAGAAAATCCATGGATATTGTAGTACTAATATTTTTCGTTTCTAATTTTTCCTTTTTATTCTGGAAGACTAAACCTTAAGCAACTAGCAATGTACAGATTGAGTGCAATAACCCAAAGTGAATTTGTAGTCTATTATGTCATACCTAAAAAGCCATTGAAGCTGGAAAATTTCTCCATTTCGTTTTCTTCTCAACACATCGATTTATTTTTTTTTGTGGATCATCTGAATAATTTATCTCTGGGAATAAAGATGGATATTTATATTTCCAACAGTACACATAAAAACATCCCAAATCACATAAAAGATCACTTAGAATTCAAAATTGTAAAGAGAAGATCCTCTTTTGTATAGATAATTATATACTATAACTTAATAGAGGAATCTATTGAGCCAAAATCTTTACTGTATATACTTAAGATATCATCTTGTCATGCTATAAACAACAACCACCCGGTGTAATCCCACAAGTAGGGTCTAGGAAAAGAAAATGCCACATCATTACTATCACTTTTCTTGGGTTGCTCACTCAGGAGCCCGACTAATCCGGATACGCTCATTGAAGGGCCCATTTCATGCTATAAACAAAGTGCATTCGATTAATCAAACAAATTGACTTCCAATTTCAGAAACTACTCGAAGCACATCTTACTGGTACATTTCAAATGGAAACTAGTACTATGTTCAGTTTCAGCACCAAATGCTTAAATTCGATGACTCAGATTACAAAGTAGACTCAATTAGTAGATACTCACGGGAGTACTGCGGAGCGTATTGAGTAATTCTCAGCATGATGTTCGCCTTTTAGAAGTGGCTCTCGGACGATGTTGATCTCACTAGACGAATTTTCACCCTGCTCCAATTCACAATCATCAAAATTGCACAAACACTTTTCCCCAAATAAATGGATAAAAAAAAAATTACAGGACAATACTAAATTACCTTGTCAATGGATGAAACAATTAGCTGCTCGGGATCGTTGGCTGTCGCCATTGGAGAAGGTCAAATTGAAGATTTAAGCTTACAGGTTAGAGTATTGTCAAAGCTAACTGTATTTGCTCTTCTTTTTATTATTATTATTGTTTTAGTTTTGGGAAAGTTAGGTGGAAAAAAAAGTAGAAGAAAATACATATAAACGAAAGCAGAAGACTGATTTCAAAGAAGAGGCCTATAGTATAGCGACGTTGCTTCTTCAACTACGCTGAAAATTGAAATGGTAGGTGAGAAATGGCGGTTTGTCTGGAAAACTAACCAAAAAAAATTAACACCTTGTTTACATATTGTATTTTTAGTTTAAATACATGTTTGTTTTAAATTTTATTGTATGATATTATTTAAATTAATGCTAACTAACAATGAGATTTGGTATGACCACATCATAATATCTTCTTCTCAATTTGTCTATAAATTTATCAAGTTTTGAAGGGAAAAAAATTGACACAAAATCTAAAATCTAAAAAAAAAAAAAGATGATTATTACACCAAAACATACTTGTTAAATTCTTTTAAAATTTTTAAACTTACCCTAAATTTTATATTTTATTTTTTAAAATAAAAGTTCATCAATTACGACTTCAACTAGACGAAAATGGATTCGCATTCATATACATAGTAATTATATAAGCAAAAGAAGAATTTAACAGTGTTCTTTTGTCTTTTCGATAATCTCATCTAGAAATACACGCTTGTCATGAAGAGATTGTTGTAGAATGTGGAAAATTACTATATTAAAATATATATTCTAGTTGAAGCAAATTAAAAAAACATGTTTATCTATTAATCCACAACATATTATATAGTATCAATCCACATATACATCACCAGACGTCTAGAACGAGATTCTGGCAGCCCATCCTCTGTATACTATCGGTATATAATGTCAAATATGATCACTTATTAACTTGTCGAATCTTGCGTAATTGAAAATCCATCTTAAGATTCATATTTCTACGATATTCATCTTGTGAAAGGGAAGGGGGAAACTGAACAAGGTATTTAAATTCAATGCATTTGGTCTTCCCACCACGATCCACCATTTTCAATTCCAATGGGATATAACATAATATATCACTGAATAGCTTAGTTTCAAAAAAATAACAATCACACTTTGAACCGGCAATGGAATAAAGTATGCATGACTACATTTTGGATCCAATTCAAAACCTGAGAACCATATCAAACATAAGAGAATTGTACAGCAAATTGTATCGACCTGAAATTTGATCTTATAACCACAGGTTCAATACGAGGACTTTTTATTAACGGAGCATGGCAGAAAATCAATATAATTGTCCAGCTGCACTTTAGAAATTGGAACCTATTCCTTCTTGGTGGGTTGCCAAGTTTGGTACCTAGTCCAGTCTCTCTGTCCAGGATTTAAAGTGTGTCCCTTGGAGTGATATATGTATGCATCACCTTCACCAGAAAAGTTCTCCTTGTGCTCAAGCCCATACCTCTTTGGTTTCAGCAGTAGCAGCTGCATGGCATGTAGTATAAGAATTTTGAAATGGTGGGGTATGCATCATAAAGAACTTGTCAAGACTTACTTCATCACCAGTGTGATCGGTGACGTGATGGAGCCAGCCATGCCATTCTGCTGGAACTTGTGAAGCATTGTAACGATTCTTCTGTGCATACTCCACCCACCGATGTCTTCCTACATAATCATGTCAAAAACAAATGCTTTTACTTGAGCAATCGTAAAAATAAAATAAACAAAAAATCACTGAGGTCAAAGGTCTCCCAAATTTGGATAACAGGCATCACTGCATTCTACTATACTTGGAGATTAAGGGTGATGAGACTCCAAACTATTAACCTAAGGTTATCTATTTAATGTCTTAAACAAGATCAACATATCTCTAGAATTTGAAAATGTAGTCAAGCTTCACAATACGACCTAGAAAGCATGTTTAACTAGGCCAAAACTATTATTTCACACAATGAAACAAATAAGCCTCCAGTAAAGTTAATATCCTCTATCAATAGAGATTAGTAGAGTACACATACTGAAGCCGATCAATTGAACCGCACTAAGTTCTGTCACCATAAAGCATAAAGTTATGTCTTGACAAAGTAGCAACGGCAACAACTACTCAGTGAATAAAGAGCAAGAGACCTTTGCTCTTTTACATAGAACAAGGAAAATATAACCTACTCAGTGAATAAAGAGCAAGAAATTTTTGCTCTTTTACCTAGAACAATGGAAATATAACCTTTCTTATATGTGGCTACATAAAGCCTTTCCTTTGATCACCTGAAGGGGAAAATATCAGAGCATAAGATTATACAACCAAATGATAGAACCCTCAACTTTTAGGCGATACACGAGGGAACCCACAACCTTGACGATACATTTTGTGGCACTAGTATTAAACAAGATAACGACAAGTGAGATGTACAAGGGAAACTGATTAAGACACACAATAGCATGAAGCAGCTGTACCAACCATATTGTGTATCGCCTAGCTTCTCATAATATTTGTTACCAAATTTATCCACACCAACAAGTGTTGCACCAATGTTGTGGATCTTGGTTTGCCTGAAGCAACAAGAAACAAATAGTATCTTAGATGGACACATTTAAGAAATCGCTTTAACAAGAAAGAGATGTGGCAAGGTTTTTCAATAGCCTCACTAATACCTTACTAAGGAAAAATATTGTCTTACTCAGGCATGTATTATACAGCTGTTCTGTAAGCATGAAAGCAATGAGTTGAAAAATCTTAAAATTCACACGAAAGAGGGGAAACAAGAAGGAGATCTTAATAATTTTCCCCCTAATTTTGATGTTTCTTTTAATGTGAGGAGAAGTCAGAAAGTTGCAATTTTCAGCTACAACAATGACCACGACTACGCCTTAATAACAAGTTGAGAGCTCGGATCGAATCAGTATATCATCCTCATACCAAATAAAAATAAAAGTGAAAAATAAGTTAAATATATATATATATATATGTATATATATATATATATAAGAAAAAGAATTATACTTGAGAATCACACCCCTTGTCCTACCAATGTTAGCTCAATATGGTCATTATTCAGAGAGGAACTGGTTATTAATAACAAAAACTCAAGACAATCAAAACCAGGAAAAGCAGACAATACATGGGATTTCATCCCCTCCCTATCTCCCACTAATATTTCATTGCTGGCCAATGTTGAAATTAGTGTCTCAAATTTAGAGAGATTTTACACTGTAAAATCTTGGAACCATTTGGGAAGCCTGTAATGGATCGGTCTCCACAACCTCCTTACCAGATTCCCTCCTATTTCCTTTCTCACAAATGACAAAACAACCACCAACAACAAAAAACATAGTCAAGATTTGGATCCTGAGAATACAAATAAAACGATCCCACATACAAATGTATGCATATGCATCTATCTTACCCATCCAACAAAACAATAAATTCACGCCCATAGCACATAAGAGCATCACGTGGCTTTCAACAACTTCAGATGTGATCATTGTGAAGACTATAGTTGTTGATGCAATTAGATTTCAACATCCATGTCAAGTTTCAATAGGTTCTATCAATTGTCAGCCAATATAGGTTTTGATGTGTTTCAAGAGATGATGCTGAAGATTAGTCAAAAGAAAGAGGAAATGTGCTAAGGCCTAAGATGTACATTCTGGGCTAGCTTTCTAAAAAAGAAAGCTTCACCTATTTCCTAAGATAAACATTTTTTATAGAAATCTTCTTCTGAAGATATAATTGTTTATGAATGTAGTCAAGTATTCTGACAAATGGAACGTATCACTGGAGTCTGGAGATAACTAGACTGCATGACAAAGGTCTACTAAAAGATTTCTCCTAAAATTAATTTAAAAAAGGGGATTGTCTTTCCCTCCCAAGATAACCCACAGTCCTGGATTATAAGATAATGCACCAAATAATAAAGACCAAAAAGGTGGAGGATTTGTGGCTTAGGTCGCAGGTTCAAGCCCCACACCATGCAAAGCAAAGCCCGGTATTTAAGTGGAGAAGGGTAGAGGGGCGGTCCCATTATCCACCGAGTTTAGAAGGCTGTGATTGGTCCAAAGGGCGGATCACAGATGGATTTCTCGGTTATCAAAAAAAAAAAAAAAGAACAAAAGTTTTTACCCAAAAAAAAAAGTAATTTCTGCACTACTCTTAACTGGTGTGGATTTTTCTGATGCCTTTGGCTCTGTTTGAAAAAAATGTTCTGAATCTGAAACTGGGGTTTTAGTTCCAATCTATTTCCTGATATTGCAAGATTTCTTTAGCACATTACCGCATATGCTCGTCAGTAGCCGTGGAGTGTTTGAGAGTAAAAACCTTGAGTAACCAACCAAATTCAATTTTTCTTAATTTTACTTCCTGAGTTCTACTACAGTCAATCACAGACTATACTGACATTTAGAGCCACAGACGAAAACTTAAAGAGGCTACACAAGCAAAAGAGCTTGTAATGCTCTTTGCTCATCATGGTCTAAAGTCATGTGCATGTAAAAGTATGTGGTCATTGACAGGGGTAAAACTAGAGGGTCATTACAAGTTCACGTGAATTTAGTAGCTTATGCCCAGATCTTGTATATATATATATATATATATATTAAGAAATCTACTAAATATCCATAAATAATTGATAGTGAAACCAATTATTATTATTAGTATTAACTTGAAGTTGTTGTAGGACCCCGTAAACTTCAAACCCGGGATCCACCTCTAGCCACTGTGCTCCTATTCTCCTCAATGTACCACATTGCTAGGAAAAATGAAAGAAAAACTATAGCTCATACATACGTGATACGAGTGCCAATCATGAACAAAAAAATTGAACATACCAAACTTTTTAAACTGTTTACTAACCACTGCCCCTCTCACTGCCCCCCAAACAGTTTCAAAAAATGTAAGCAGATGAACGCAACAAACAACATTTAAGTGTTAGATAAAACCACACCAATATTTACGTGGAAACACCCATTGAAGGTAACACCCCAGCCAAAGGAGGAGAAAGTCTAGTTGTATGGCAATGTGTACTATGGAAAAGTTCAGCAACAATAGAGAGAGAGAATCTAGAAGTGCTAAACCACCCTACTAAAACAGCATATAGAAATAGGACAAACAAAGAGGTCATGACGGACCAATCCCTCAACAACCACAAATCTTAGAGAAAAAATCCACAGTCCATATTTAATACTGTCATCTTCTTAGCTCAAGTCAGACAGAATTCAGGCAACCAAAAACAAATAAACAGAATGAACAGTTTTTTTCAATTGTTCAACCAGTAATCCCTAGTGTAGATGGTAACAAGTATAGCTAACAACACCATAGACCACAGAATAGTTTTGGTACCTTATTTTAATTAAGTTCATTATGTGACCTCGTGCGGACCAGAACTCCATGTATTGAACATGTTCATAAAGACAAACAAGTCAATCCCCTAATATACCCCCATTGACAAATAAAATCATTCAGTTATGCATTCATCATTTCAGGGGTCTTTTTACAGCACTTAATTAGAAAGAGAGCTAAATGGTACTTACAGAAGATTTCCATCCGCGAGACACCTCCTAGTAAAATGCAAGAGGGAAGTTGTAATCAGCTGAGAGTTTGAGATTAATTAAACAACGTAAAAACAAGAAGTGTAAATGTTTTTAACTGATAATAACAGTGATGGAGCACCAAACAAGCAAGTTTACTTTGGTCACAAAAAAGAAAATGCCCCAAAATGCTAGAATAAGTCATAATATCAAATTTACTTTGGTCACTTGAAGAGCAGAATTAAGTTAGCTTAAGCTGGTTATAGTAACAACTGCTCCTTATTCCGAAAACATAGGACAATAACTTTATCACATGTGACTGTCGTTATGCACAATAATAATGAATCAAAAAACACCAAACCATTTTACCAGAAACATTTCATGTTATGTAATGGTTCAGACATAAGACCATTTAATTTAAAAATCGGTTTCATTTCAATGTATATCTTATTGTTCTTGTTATAGCAAATCCAAACGAAATCACTTTCAACAAATTACTAACGATAAACCAAACAACAGAGATTTCAAACCCTTTCATTCTCAAATTTCAGCTTACAACAAGAGATTAAATGGGAATAATCGGCACGAAATATCAATTTCAGATTAAGATTACGGAATCAAATTGAAAAAAAGATGCATATCAGATTTTCAAAATTTACGGAGTGCAATTTGCAAACACCGATGAATAAAAGGTAAGAGAACCAACACGTATCCTTCTTGTTTGAGCTCCTTGATGAAATTTCCGATCCCCTTTTCCTTAATCGACTGGAAAATGCTCCTCACTACCGACGCCATTCTCTTCTCTTCAGCTTCCTTCTCTGAATTCTGTAAACAGACGCCAAGATTCGCTTACTGCGATGAAAATAGTATGGGCCCGAGTGAGTTGGTTTGGTTTACAGATCCGAGATACTGACTCGCTTCGAACCCGTTTGGAGACAATTGGGCTGGCCAAATTTTGGGCCGCTAATTTGTATATAGGAGAATTTCACGAAATTAGATTCGAATTTATGACACTATCACACGTATCTCGTTTACCAAATATAATAGGAGTTATTTATTTTTACACTATAACAAAAAATCACTCTGGTTAGAAATTTCGCGTATGGAACTGTATAAAATTGATATGAAATGTGTATATAACTATATAAAATTTATATTAAGTTTTCAGAAAAAAATCGTGGATAAAATCTATATAAAATATCTATATAATTGTATGATTTTGTATAGAACTCGTGTTTGTTTCTGAAAATTTAATAAGACTAGAATACAATTATATAGAATTTTTATACAATATTCATAAAAAATAAAATACAATTACAATAACATACAGAACTTAAAATATCATATATTTCTTCAAACAATTATTGTACAACATAAATACAATGTTGATACACCATGTTTGTAATTTGAGTTAAATAAAGTAGGACTGAAATTCAATCAAAATTGAAGATAAAAAAAAGTATTATTAAGCAACTTTTATCTCAAGTTGTTAGATCTACACTCCAAAGTGCCTTAAGAGGGCAAATGTTCCACAATTTAGCAACACCTAAGGGTACTTTTACTTTATGGTTGTAAGTACATAAACGACTACTTTAGAGGGTTGATCAAATGAGGATCGGTGAAAGATATTATATGGTTTTTGTGCAAACATAAAAAAAAAATTAAAAAATCACATATTTATAAATTGTGTTTTGCTTAAGATTTTTGTTTAGACTCAATTATTAAAAATCTACAAATCACAATTCATTGATTCAGTCTTAAAATGAAATGTACCATTAAATTATATTTCAAATAGGAAACTCAACAAGTCAAAGCTTACAAATGATATATACTAAATTCATTCGTGCTATATAAAACGAGGAAATTGCCTGAGTATTTGAAAAGAAAAATACTTATAATAACAATATTGTAAAGTTGTTAGCCTTACTAGACGCGGGTAACTTTGCTATTGAACTGGATAGAAGTAGGAAAATGTTAGAAGAGATGGCTTTAAGCCTGTTTTGGGTCTATTAATTAATAATTATATTATGTCGGGTCACTGAACTTAGAATAGCAAATTTCAGTGAAAGCTTCATCCGATCATTGAATTAATTAACCTGAGATGAGAAATCTATCACGTTCGAGTTCTATAATTCGGGTTCAGAGCGAGGTTTCAAGACAATATAGAGATGGGAGAGTCTCGACAACAAATAGTCAAATACTAAAAGGGACCAAAAATGAGCAAGTAACATATTTGACCGAACCGGTCAAATTATTTCGTTAGTTATATATATTATTTTTTATATTAAAAAATTATTCAAAAAATATATTTTAATTGACAATTATTTTTTCCCCAAAATTAGCCTCCTAGAGTTTGAACAACTAAATAAATGTCGAGAACCTTTTCTCTATTTTCTAACCAATTTAATTACTGGATCGGGTCAGATTGTGCGTTGTAAATGCCCACGTGGCGAATATCAATTGGCTAAGTCTCCCTCGATGACGATTCTTCCTCCTTATTCACCTTCTCCCATGGCTACCAAATATATTTTCTTCAGGTACTCATGTATGAAATCGTGAATAGCTAAGGATTCAGGATCTTCGCAACGTTACAGAAACTTCACAGGTAAATTGATCTATGCAGCATTTCAAAAGTAATAGGGTTTGGCAACACTTTGTTTGTTGTTTTCATCTTCAATCAATCAATCATATCCCTAATTAGTTCAGTTAGCTATACGAATTCTTTATATCCATTAATTTTACTTTATTCGGGTCCAATTCATTCAAACTTTACTGAAAGATGATGTCTTTGGGTCATAGAGGGTCTATAAATCTCACAATTACCCTTAAATTTATTACCTCTGTTTCCTAATTTATGTGATTAGGTTTGTATCCTAATATTTGGTGGAATCGATCTTAAAATATGCATAGTTTTGATATTTGGTCTCGTTGGAATGCCCTAAAAGTGGAACCTTTAACACTTGTAATGTATGGATAGACATATATTCCTTTTTTTTTATCTGATTTGAAACTTTTGTTATTGACAGAGGAGATGATGAGGTTACAAACTTATGCGGGGATTAGCTTAATAGCTACACTGGCTGTTATTTATCATGCTTTTAATAGCAGAGGACAATTCTACCCAGCAATGGTTTATCTGTCGACGTCCAAGATCAGTCTTGTGCTTCTTCTCAATATGGGTCTTGTTGTCATGTGCATTTTGTGGCAGATGACAAAGAAAATTTTCCTTGGTCCCCTTCGAGAGGCTGAGGTGGAGAGGCTGAACGAGCAGTCTTGGAGGGAACTCATGGAAATACTTTTTGCCATCACAATTTTCCGGCAGGACTTCTCTGTTACCTTTCTTGCAATGGTAACTGCGCTCTTGCTTATCAAGGGTTTGCACTGGTTGGCTCAAAAGAGAGTTGAGTACATTGAAACAACTCCTACTGTTACTAGATTGTCCCACATTCGCATAGTATCCTTCCTGGGATTTCTCCTCTTCATAGACAGTCTCTTTTTGTACGACTCCATGAACTATTTGATACAGACAAGACAGGCATCTGTTTCTCTCTTCTTTGCCTTTGAGTAAGTCTAACTCTTCCTACTCACTGTTGTTGCTCTCTTTTTGGTTAATATGTGCTCCCTGAGCTCCACTGCTAGTTAGTGGTGTTTTCCCTGCTGCTGTGAAACTAAAAGAAAAAGAACAAAAAATCACACCCATTTACTTTTTGTTTAGTCCTTTACTTTTATAAACTAGATTCCTGATTATCAGTGATATTCCAAGGGAAACTAGAGATGTTAGTGATCTTATTAGACCAAGGGCCTCCATAGTTTATGCTTTATGCCTTACAAAATCACTTGGTTGGGGCATGGGGATGTATCATGTTTAGTGTGCTGACACGTTGGCAAAGGTGAAATTAGGTTTTTGATCTCCGTGTGCTATTTTCTTTTACGCAGTTCTTACTCTGCTTATCTTCAAAGCTGATGCAAACTGCTGTAGTTTATGTATACTTGTTAGTACTGCAATGTTATAGCTCATATGGGTTTAGAAACCTGTTTTGTCTATCATTAGGCTGGATTGATGTCAAGTATCTTGGAATTGCAGTCTTATCTCATTTCTCATGTAAAAATAAATCTTAATAAGGTAAAGATGTTAGTACACCCAATTTTCGATTCTCTTAGTTAGGGTTGATATCTTATAAGGTATAATTTAATAAATGACTCACTGTTTAGTTAGAAATCTTTTTTCATGTACATATTTACATTGTTATATCAATGAATTTATTAACACTTGCCTGATTCATGTATCATATTTGTAATTGCTGGGAAATATATTCTTGAACTTGATTACTTCTCGTATTGTTTTCCCTTACTGCAGTTTGATTATGTTAACAGTATCCTATATCCTTCTCCCTAATGAAGAGCAACTTCTTTTTGGTAATGATTCAGGTACATGATACTTGCAACAACAACTGTCTCAACTTTTGTAAAATATGTCTTCTACGTAAGTGACATGCTTATGGAAGGACAATGGGAGAATAAGCCTGTCTATACTTTCTACTTAGAACTTATCCGAGACTTGCTCCACTTGTCTCTTTACTTGTGCTTCTTCATGGTGATTTTCATGTAAGTCTATTTTAAGTTTTGCAGTTTATTTTTCTCTACTCATAAGTGTATAGAGGTGTTTCTGCAGATTGGGAAAAAGAGTGTATAGAAGTGTCTCTCTTCTGGATATATAAGCTTTAATTCTTCCCTAACATAAAGTTGCTGATGTAATCAAAAGCTGCCATACTTGTAGAAGTTTCCATCCATCCATCCATTTATTTGATGATAAATTCTTTACCTAACTATATCAGGAAAAAAATTCCTTCTAGAGATTAATTGTTGATATGTAGCAGCCAACTTTGTTGCAAAAAAAAGCTGTCCTAGACCTTATTATACTTAGCATGACCAACACAAGATTTAGAATAGAGTTCAGAATATACAGAATCTGAGATTATTGTATCGATGAACTGAGAGTTATTAAATTGGCCTTGCATCAGCGGTCATATAATGGGCTGTCTTTGCTCTGACTCAAACTCCCCACATTTAACAATTAAGAAACCAAATGTGCCACATTTCACAATAAAGAAACCAAATGTGCTACATATATAGGTATATAGTCCCTGTTAGATCTCTGTCAAGTATCTGGGCATATAGTCCCTGTTAGATCTCTGTCTGCACATTATGTGGCACTAGTTGTGGGGTTGCCTATGTTTTGGAATGGGCAGAGGATACCCAGTTATTTAGCTACCCTAATGGAAGTTATCATTTGTGATTATGAAATATCTGACAGTGAAGCATGCTCATTTCTTGTATTGTATGTGCTTAGTACTTTTCTGTTAGTAAACCGATTCTAAAATGAACCTGATTGAGTACGTCATTTCTCTTTTTCCCCCTGGAGGTCTTTACATCTTATGATGAGGTTTTGGAATACATTTTGCTTCATGTATAGTTAGACCTACTTTTTGGTAAAGAAAACCCCCCTGCAGCAGCCGGCAATTTATCATCTTCTTTTTATTTGGGTGAGGGGAGGGGGTGTAAAGAATTCACCTTTTTTTAATACTGTCTCCTTATGAGGGGCATGTAGAAATAGGGAAGCACACTGTCCTGAAGCCTTACTAAGGTTCCTCAAGCATACATAGCTGTAGTCAAGTTGGTGTGCGACATTTGTTGAGTGTTCTGCAGATCTGTATGACTTTTGATAGAGGAGCTCTTCTTGTTTGTCCTTGTTGATGACTTGATGTTACTTTATATTTGTTGACCCAGGCTTGTCTATTAGGCCTGTTCTTTTCCTTTTGCTCTTGTCATCATTACATTGAGACGCCTCACATTATTTGTTTAATTGTACTTTGTAGGAACTATGGTGTGCCCCTGCATTTGATTCGGGAGCTTTATGAAACATTCCGCAACTTCAAGAGTCGAGTTGCCGATTATGTACGCTATCGGAAGATCACTTCAAATATGAATGACCGTTTTCCAGAAGCTACACCAGAAGAGCTCAATGCGTAAGTTGCTTACTTCTAATGTTTGTATATTTTTTGTTCCTTGAGAACTTTCTTAATCAGTTACTTCTATGTTTATGCAGAAGTGATGCTACCTGCATCATTTGTCGTGAGGAGATGACCACTGCTAAGAAACTTATTTGCGGGCATCTGTTTCATGTGCATTGCCTCCGTTCATGGCTAGAGCGTCAACACACCTGTCCTACCTGCAGAGCCCTTGTTGTGCCAACTGAAAATGGGACAAATGTGGCAGGATCACGACCAGATGTGCAACAAGGTATAATTTATAGCTTGATCACATTCCGCTAATCATACTTTAGTGTCCAGTGGCATAGCCACATGGATTTGAGTAAGTGGATTCAGAAAAAGAAAAAGAAGAAGATGTCACACCTAAAATATGAACCTGTGTGGAGGGGATTCAACAGTTTGTATACATGCAATAAATTATTTTTACCCTTTTGCATAGTTTAATCTTCTGGTTAAGGGGTTTCAATTCCCAGCATATTTGAATTTTGAAGTACCAAACGAAGAAAAATAAAAGGCAAAAGAAGAAAAGAAAAAACAAAGGCAGAAAGAAAGAAAATATATCACTAATACCATTTTCAAAAAATAAATAAAAATATATCACTAATCAACATAAAAGCTCCTAAAATGTACAAAAAAAGATCTTTCTAGACTCGAACTCGCGTCCCTCACGTGGACAGCTGAAACACTTTAACCAACTGGGCTGCGCGCCCTATGGTGTCAAAATTTATCACTGTAAAATATATATCGCTTTTGTTGTCTTTTAATTATATATGTATATTTAGCAAAAAAATTCAACGAAGCCGTGTCATGTGACACCCCTTGGGCTTACTAGATCCGCCCCTGCTAATAATCTGTGTCGAGCATCAAATTGTAGCTTAAGTGCTAACGTGTGAATCAAGTTGATAACAGTTCATTTCAAAATCAAAGGTGGATTTTCTTAGACATTTGAGGATAGTTTTTATTTTATAATTTCGAGGTTTATATTTGGTAGTTGTCACTGATTGTGGAGTGTATTTCTATCTTTTTCCCTTTTTCAAAAGGTGATTGTATGTCTAGCTTTTTTCCCTAAAGGCTGAAATTCTCATTGGAAGAGCCAAACCCGAGAAGGGACACTTTTATGTTTTTTTGTAATGGATGAGTGTGGCAGTTATATATATTTATTGAACCCTTTGTTAATTCTCTCGCAGGCCCTGGATCAAGTGCCGCAAGTGCATCTCAGGGTTCGCAAGCAAACACCACGCCAAGTAATAATGTTAGCCAGCACCAAGCTAGAATCCAAGCTGCAGCAGCAGCAGCAGCAGTTTATGAGAAGTCTTATGTTTATCCTTCTGTACCAACACTAGCGTGGTATGGATTTTCTTATCTTTTATGTACATGCACTATTGATTATTTGCTTTGCATATTTATTAGACCTTTCCTCATCCTACAGATGTGAAAAGCTGAATCATACCTCTCTATATTCCTTTTTCAGCCTACTTGTTAGTGACAAGTAATTTTGGAACTTTATACAGGCAGGGTAAAATTAGAGAGGATTTCATTTTGGAAAGAGCAAGAGGGAGTTTCAGCTTTTTTATACATGCTTCGTCCACACTCTAGGGCAATCTGTTACTGTACTACTCTTTTATGCCGTTTAGAGGTGTTTTGGTTTTTGTTCTTAAATTCTCTAGATAAGTCAACTCCTGTTTTCTCTCTTCGTCCCTGTGTTGCTATTATTGTTGGATGGCTACATTGAACCTTCATTTCTTGTGCTTACCAAATAAATATTTCTTAAAAAGAAAATTCTGTTAGCATATTACATGGTACAGAAGTTACATCTTTACCTCCGGGATTCTTTTTTCCTATTCCAATTTTTACGAAACTGCAATAAGTAACTTGTGCTTCTTGCATACTCCTCAATGAACATTTAAAAAAGACCCAATTCAAGTGTCATCATATTAGTTTGGAAAGTCAAATTTAAATCTGTTTGAGATAAAGTGAGCATGAAACTGTATGATGCTAACAAGAGACGTTGTTTGCAGATTCACAATTCATTTTTAGATGCCTTTATGCATTGTGATGTAATCTCTAGTCTGATTGTGGGCCATTTCCTATACATTCATTTTGGGTCAATTTCTTAGGAATTATTGGACCTCCTATTAACAGCTGCTCATTTAGCTGTCCATGCTTTGACTTGTAGACTGACAAGGGGGTTGTCTTTGACTTGTAGTTCTTTGTTCTGTGATATACTGTCAATGCAGTATACGGTGGAAGGTGGCTGCCTCAAGTTCATCTTTTTTACTGTGCACCCCCTTCCTGTTTTTTTTTCTTCTTTTTTTGGCAGTTGAAGAGGGAGTCTGGATTTTTTGTTAGGTTTCTTAACTGTTGGAAGGAAATTGAATCAATGGGTCTTGCTTGCAGGTCTCCTGGATATGCTCCAGTTCCTCCCTCCTATAGTCCAGTGGGCAGTTCTGCCAATGTGCTCTCAGATGGGGAACGGGCATTGAATGAACAATTATCGCACAATCAATTAGCAAATATGCCCTTTGCTCAATATCCACAATCTGGTTTTCTCCCTTTTCAATATCCAGGTGCTAACAACCTTGGTATTCCAAATGCTCAACTTGAGGCCCATAAGATACTTTTACAGCAACAAATTGAGGTATTAAAGTTTCTCTGCTTGATTGATATCTTTATCTATTATGCCTCTATTATACATTTGGTATTACTCTGTAAAAGAGTTGGTAATTCCAATGGACAAATCAATTCTACATGCGTGAAACTCGAAGTGGTCTTTTATTCAATTCTATTCACCTATGTTTGTGTAGATTTTTCCAACTAATATTCTGGAAAAATTAAGTACTGTTTCTAGACATTGCAAGCTTTGCTTTATTTGCTTAGTTATCGTATCATATTTTAATGCTAATAGGTGGATGAGATGAGATATCAGATATGTGATATATACCATGTGATCATGCACGTGGCTGCGTTATACTTGATTAGGATACTTTTCTCTCTAGTTTCTGTAACGCATTCATTTAATCTCTCACTTTGAGCTTAATTCTCATTCAATTATGCCACTGGTATATACTGTATCTGTGATCAGGTTCTGCAAACCCAGCTCAAGCTTTTAGAGCATCCAAACACACAAAAAAAAACAGATGATTTAGGAATTTCTGATAGTAAAGGAAAATCAATTTTGTCAGAAAGTTCTCGAGGACAAACCGAAGGTGCAGAAATATGAAGCTAGCATAAATGTATATTTATGGTAAGGGCAGGCTGAAGTTCAAACGTACAGTTAGAAATAGTAACATTTGAGCAATGGATTTGTAAGAGGTTGTTCAGAAAGTTATACAATTCTCGAGCACTATGGGAAGTGTTGTATTCAAACTCAGCAACTGATTATTTCTCTCAAAAGTCAAAAATCTTGTACGCCTTGTGAGTTTTAACTTCACTTATGGTGTACTATACACAATTTTCTTTATTTACCTTGACTTCTTCTATACTCCAATCTCAGTATATAGTATACCTTTAAATTTGAGTTTTAATTTGTGGCAAAATTCCCGCTTGTTTGCTATGCTCACGAGTCACGGATGTGAACATTTCACAGGATTACAATGGGAAAACACTAGTTGAGATTCTGTTTGGGTTAGCTGATTATACGTAGCCGATAAGTATTACGTGTTGATAAGACTTTTATGTGCTGAAATTAATTTTATATTTGTATTTACGTGTTTGAATCAAAGTGTTGAAAGTGATGATAAACAATCTGATATATTCGATAATAAGTGTTGAAATAATAATAAACACTTTGACATGTTTGATAAAAAGTGTTGATAAGCTCTTCTTCTGAAAAAACAAAATGAATAAAACATCATTCTTGATATATTTTCTTTTAAAAAAATTATAATTCTAAAATTATTATTTTTGCAAGGACAGGGATGAATGGTGGGTGGAATGGAAAATGTAAAGAGATTCTATTTCATTAAATGTATGTTGGGAATTAGCAAAAATATTCTGGATAAAATAGTAAAAAAGATTGGTTAAATTAAAAAGTTTGGGATAATTAACTTATGATTTTTATTTATTTTTAGCTTATAGGACTTTGAGTATTAACCAAACGTGATAAGAGGAAGTTGTTCGGTATTCCTCACTTTCAAGTTTCAATCCTAAAGTTGTGGGTTTCAGTCAACTATGGAGTAAAAAGGTGGAAGTTCCTAGGAAGAGGTAAAAAAATGAATATTAAACGAACATTTTAATGAGTTAGAAGATGTCTATATCGAATACTCTATTAATTTTTTCAAATAAAGAGCATGTTTGAATTAGCCAATAAAAATATATTCAGCGTTGAAACAAATTTTATAATTAAATAGTTACGTGTTTAGATGAAAGTGTTGAAATAAATAATAAACAATTGATGTATTTATCCCACAAAAAATGGTAATAAGCTATTCTTTTAGTATGATGAAATGACTAATACACCCTTAAGGGTTGTTTGTAGGGGTGGCAAATGGTTGGATTGGATCGGATTTGGATGGATTGAATATGGATTGAGCAAAAATGGTTTGGATTACAATCCACCCAAATAGAATATGGGTAAATATGGAATTGGTCAATTCTGTTTTTTCAAAAAAAAATAAAAAATTACCCCCTCCCCTGGATACCCCCACTCCCCCTTTCACCAATCTATTCCTATTTTTTTTGTTTTCCAAAAACAAAAAAAAATCTGATTTTTTCAATTAAGTTTGAAAATTAATATTTTTTTAATTATTTTTTTGAGTGGAAGTGAAAACTAAGTAATCTATTATGAGTTAATATGGATATCCATATTTTACCCCTTTTGACCATATTTGTAGAGACTCTTAAAATAGCTTGAAGCCCATATTTACCCAATTAAAATAAGAGTGATCCAAGTCATTAAATATGGGTAAAATGAACTCATTTCATTAATAATTGTCACCCCTGGTTGTTTGGTTGGGAACAAGGTATTTCATTATAACTATTCTGAAATAAATTATTTCACCATGTATTTGAGATAACTTATCTCATCACTATGGCAAAAGTGGTATGATAACTAATTCAATGACTACCTAATACCTCCATCCAAACATGGGATAAAATAATCATATATTTTCTCCTATAATTTTATACCTTATGCCTCACATCGAACGAACCCTTAATGTTTTGTAGATTTAATAGTATCTATGTACGGAAAAGGATGAATGACGGATATGCAACGGAGAAGAAGTCAAAAAAATTGTTTTATACTCCCTTTGTCCCTAATTACTTGTCCACTTCCCTAATTACTTGTCCATTTTGACAAATCAAGAAAAGACAAATTTTTTTTACCTATTATACTCTCAATTAAATGACTAATTACTTTGAAAAATGTAGAACTTTTCATCCACTTCATAATTAATAGGAGTAAAATGGTAAACTCACTATGTCATTAATTGTTTTCTTAATAGGTGTGTCAATTCAAAAATGGACAAGTAATTAAAAACAGAGGGAGCAATTTATTTTTTTAGAATTAAAAAAATATAAGAATAAAATAATAAATTCAATCTAAAAATATTCATAAGTTAAAAAATTATAAGTTGTGGGTGATTTTTTTACTTTACGACTTTTGCGTGATTTTTTTTATTTATAAGCACTTTAAGAATTTATCAAACACATAAATAAATTCATACAATTAGCTTAGGGCAAAGGATCAAATATACCCTATATTAAAGAAAATAGTTTAAATATACCCTTCGTTATATTTTTGGTTCAAATATACCCCTGCCGTTATACTTTGGCACATACATATCCTTAATTTTAACAGAGGCCACAAGTCAACTTATGAATCAAATAATCCACCCCCAATTTTAAATACCCAATTCTTTTAAAATCCACCCATTTAACCTATTTCCTTCGCTGACCCGGTTTGAACCAAACCAATTTTCGTGGAATATCTTCTCTTTTAAATCCTTCCCAAAATCATGATTCTTCATAATTGCTAAATACATCCTCCATTGGACTTTCAAGGATCTGATAGATTAATTATCCAGAACTATGTAATGTAACAATCTCTTTGAATTGCTCGAAACTTTAATATCTCTTTTCCATGAGAAGTTGGTGCTGGAAATTTCAAAAGTTTCAAATGTAGTAGAAATTAATGCCCCAAGTTGAGATTCTTTAATTTCACCCATGCTAACTAATGTTCCTCTCATAGTAAAGGCATGTCTGCACTGTGATGACAGGAAGGCTATTTTGATTTTGAAAAGTTTTTCAAGTTTTGTACTGTTCTCAATGGACTCCTCTTGCACTTCGAGATAACGCTTTGTTACTTCATTATTATCCACTTTAACATATGGGACTTTTTTTGGACTAATGTATCATTACTAATTTTGATAGAAGTTTTAATTAAAGAAGATGATTATATATGCAAATGGAATGGGTTTGGTTCAAACCGGGTCAGCGGAGGGAATGAGTTAAATGGGTGGGTTTTAAAAGATGGGAAAATTACGCGTATAAGCAAACATATACTAGTTAATTACTTAATATAGCTATAGTTTACCTTAATTACAATTCACATCTTACTTTTAGCTATAATTATACAACTCAGCTTTTTAGTTTTGTATAATTCGCGCATTTGTATAATTCGGAATTTGTATAATATAATTTGTATAACTTTTGTATAATTCAGAATTTGTATAATATAATTTATATAACTATTTGCACTTCTGATGTTTGTAATTGTATAAATTCGTTATTTCGAGTTTATACAAAAATAACTGAATTATACAAATGTACCCGCGAATTATACAAACTTGCGAATTATACAAATCCGCGAATTATACAAATGAGGCAGCTTAAACTATAGCTACAACCCGTAAATATGCAAACTATAGCTATGGAGCATAATTAAGTTTATTATAATGGCTATTTGTGAAAGTTTCCCTTAAAAGAATTGGGTATTTAAAATTGGGGGTGGGTTATTTGATTCCTAAGTTGACATGTGTCCCTATGTTAAAATTAGGGGTATATATGTGTCAAAGTATAACGGAAGGGATATATTTGAGTTGAAAGTATAATGAAGGGTATATTTAAACTATTTTCTATAGTACATGGGTATATTTGATCCTTTGCCCCATTAGCTTATAAACTTAGTTAAATACCTTCAAAATTCAATACCGATTTGCACCATATGTTTAATTCAATTCCCATATACAAATCAACATAGAGTTGTATAATATTTGGTTGTTATTTTTTGCCCTTCTCGTAAATAATCTATACGAATTTTACGTTTGAAGTTTATATGTTATTTTACGCATGAAATCTGAAATTAAAATATGTATATTGACCTGTATGAATTGAAATTTTAAAATGACAAACAAACCTTCATAACAATAAGAATATATTTATTATTAGTTTAAAAATCAACAAATATTTTAAATTATATATATCTAATTAAAATTTTGAAATGGCAAACCTTCATAATAATAAGAATATTTTTATTATTAGTTTAAAAATCAACAAATATTTTAAATTATATGTTTTATATATATCGATACTATATTAGATGTATGAAGCTCGTTAGAAATGTTGACTGACTTTTTGCCCTTCATTAAAATATCTACAATAGATAAAATTGTTATTTACTATTTTCCTTAAATTACTAATTAATTATCTCTATAGTATTTAGAATTAAGGAGTGCTAAAATATATAGTAGATATTATAGCTGTCAAAATGGGCTTAGCCCATGAGGACGGCCCAACCCTACCTGTTATTGGGGTAGTGTTGGGATATGATTTTTCAAGCCCATTTAAAACTAGGGCTTATAAGCCCGATCCATATAAGTCATTGGCCCTTGAGGCTTGATCGGGGCTGGGCCGGGGTCCGCCCATGGGCCAAAACTTTTTATTTAAGAGTAATTTACAATAATCTCACTAGTATATAATCTAATTATTTGAATACACGCTATGTTGTAATATTATAAATCTTCGTACCCAGATAGTATCTCGAAATATATGGATTCAAAATTGGGTTAATTTGTTCTAGATACACTCTATCCAAGTAGATTCGCATGTATCTAGGATACATGTACAAATCTCGCACCCTCGCCTCCCTCCTATCTTGCTTGTCGTTCTCTTATCTCACTCGCATATCCAGTATGCGAGATACATGCTAATTACACTAGATTTTTGTTAGTGTTATTGAAACAACATCATTGTTTGTCATATTTGATTTGAAAATCTTCTCATTTTTTT